>APFE030577355.1:33140-64279 GCA_000404065.3 Pinus taeda | reverse complement strand
TCTTGAACATTTTTATTCTTGATATGTCCTTCTATCTTGATAGTTTGAGGAGTGGTAATTCCGGCCAATGCATTACAAGATATGGTCAGATTCATTTCTTCTTTCTCGATGTGATCTTTCATTTCTTGAATCTTTTTCTATCTTGAGAGTTTGATGACTAGTGATTCTTGCCAATGATTTATAAGATATGATTGGATTCATTTCTTCTTTCTCTAGGGTTGGTTCCTGGTGTATATCCTCTTATTTTGATGTTTCTCGATCCTTTTCTTTTTCCTCTTCATAATCTATGTAAAATAATTTCTTCTCAGCACACTTATGACCTTTAGTGTATTTTCTATCACAATTGTAACAAAGTCCTTTTTCTCTTTTTCTCATAATTGTTGTGGTGTCAACCTTGTAGGTTGTGGAAGGCTAGGAGAAACAACACTTCCATATTTATAGTTGTGAGGGGTAGACTTCCTTGTTTCCATAATTTTTCTTTACAATTTTATTTCCAACCTGAATGCCTTCTCCATTGAATCAGGTTCCCAAAGATGAACCTCATGTTGAATGTTATCCTTTAAATTCACTCTGGAGACATCAATCCTCTACTTCTTTGGAATATCTTTTTCCCTTATATTCAATTTTTGAAAGTCCTCAATGTGCTCTGCTATTGAACACTTTTATTTGAGATTTATCAATTGGATAAAGAAGGTGTTTCTCTTTGTATCCTCATAATGTGCTATAATTTCCTTTGTGAAAATTGATCACGTAACAAGTGGTTTATGAGAACAAAGCCCTTTATACCATAAAAATTGATCTGATTCTAAAGATGAAGATGCAAGACACATCTTTTGTAATAGTTGCACCTCATGTAGATCAAAATGTTTCTCCATATATAGTATCCAATTTATTGGATCCTTGCCAAAAAACTTCCTCATATCGCCTTTTCTTGATTTTACAAGATCAATCTTGAAACGATTGTAAATTTGTAATTTCAGATCTCCAAGTTCTGAAATTGCATATTGAAGTATCTCTTTGAATCGTATTTCTAACCCCACAACTCTGATCAAGATTGGATTATGCAAGGAATAGTTATGTCAAATCTACCACGATGACCTGATTATATACTAGTTCATTAGAGAAAAGTTGTACGAAGTGCCACCTATCAATTTTTCAACCGTAAGACCTAACACTGATCCACATAAAACTACTATCCATCCTCCTTCTGTAACTTCTTACGAAACTTCAATCTGATGCTCAGAGAGAAATCTCTGATGCTTTTCCTAAGGTAACCTGTTTAGGATGTAATTCGGGATCCTACAGAAACCCTAAATGTCTTGGATGGTATCTCCGAAAATATAGAGAAAAAATATTCTAAATTTAGGCCCACACTTCACCACATTTTTGGCACAAATGGGTTTTAATTTCAGAGTCTGAAACTTTTTATAAAAAAAATTATAGCGAAAATCCATGATGATTTGTTTGAGATGGAATTCTAGAGCTTACAAAAGCCCTAACTTCCTCAGATCATATATCCGAAAATAGAGCGAGACAAGATCTGAAATTTGGATCTAAGGTTGAACATGATTTTGCCTCAAATGGGTTTTTGTTTTAGCTTCTAATGGTCTGTTTGGAGTAGCGGAACCCTAGAATCCAAAGCTTTGATACCAAATGTTATGAAACCAGCTCACAAAAAGATAGAAAAGATAGATCAACACCTTAGAAATAAGAATTTTCGAGGGGGAAACCTCCTTTACATTACACAAATGAAAAACTATTTGATGATACAAATGACAAGACCTCCTTTCTATATATAGGAGTCTAAGGGGTCATAATATAATCAGAGCTAACATAACAATAATAATGTTAGGGCACAATAATAACAATAGTGGGCTTCTATGGGGCACAATAATAACAATATGGGGACTACATGGGCATAATAATATAATAAGGGGGTTGTACCAATAAAAATAAGGGGTTATACTAGTAGTATAGGGACCTAATAGAGATGGCCATGAATGGGATGAGGGATTAGGATAGGCTAGATAGAGTGTACAACTTTGTGGTCTGGAAGGCTAGGATCATGTCCATTCTAGATCAACATCATATCAAGGTCTTTGCCTTGAGGGATGATGATTGTGCCATGAGTACTCATGTGCCACTTGAGAAGAAGTGGGGAGACATCGAGATGTAGTCAAGTGGACTACAGGCGATGAGGGGCAGGATCCTCGAGGTACCCAACCTCTTGGATTATACCTTGCTACAGGAGCCCTGAAGAGGAGTAGCAGTACTGGCGGATGTTAGTAAAGACAGATGTGGATGAAGCGATAGAGGGAGATATACTGCAAGATTCCTAGAACAATGTGAGGCAACAATGTGAGGAGAGTGTTGCACCAAGTGCAAGATGGCACAAAGAGGTGTGCAATGGTGCGAGATGCATGGAATAGTTGCAGCAATGTAAAGGTTAAAGAGAACTTAACCTTTAAGGGAGTTCTTATACCAAATTCTCATTCAGTCACAACAAAAAAATCCCAAGTTAACTTAGTATGAAATTCCTGTTCACATGAGGAAACTCTCATATGGTGAAATGCGATCACTCTAAAACTTCTTCCTAAATAAATAAAGCTCTTAAAAGAGGATAAAATCATTAAAGCACTCAAAAGTGAATTAAATCACTTAAAAGTGGATAAAATCACCTAAAAGCAGTTAGAATCCAATTGTATGAGGAAACAACATCCACCCCAAAGATTTTACCCAAATTGCAATCTCGAGAAAATAATACTCTTCATAGCCACCATTTTTCTTATAAATTGGAGACTTGGCCATCGAGAAAGGGATCAAAGTTCATTGTAATGTTCTATTGTCAATATCTTCCTAGAGAAAGAGATTTTTTGGAGCTAGGAGATAGAGGAGCTGTTGTTGCAACTACATTTATTGGTTGTAATCCCCTTCCTATTTGATTAATACATATAGATTGATTGTTCTTACTTCCTAACTATTTTTCATTGTTCACTTCTTCTGTCAAACTAATGATCGCTTGGAAGTTTGGATTGTCATGATTTATGCAATTATGTTTAGGTTTTAATCTCATATTCTTTCATTTGATAAGATTATTATGCTTTGTCGATTTCTTTGTTTTCCTTTATGTGCAGGATTAGCCTCTGGAGCTAGCTAGGATCACTTCTCAACTACACTAATGACTCCAAATAATGTACATGGAAAGACAAGCAAGGTCCTCTCTAGTATTTTTATTCCAATCTAATTATACTCCTTGCATTCCTGATAATGTACAACCTTAGAACTATCTTTGCCTTACCTTGTTTGTCTCGAGTTTCGGGGAAGATTTGAGAGGGTTGTTACTTGTCCAACCAAGCATAATTCCCTAAAACAGATGTTGGGTTGTGTTATATTCTTTCCACATAGTTAACAGGGGGTTTGAGGGGTACCCGTAACCCCACTTTATGGGGTCTGGGGCAGCGCGCCGGAAAATTTTGGTTTTGGACCCTATGTTAGGTTGGGCGGACCCACCTATGGTTTTGTGCATGATTTTCGCATATGTTTTTTGGACGCAATGATTTTCGGTCCATGGTTTTGGACGCGATGGTTTTCGGTCCATGGTATTGGATGCTTCAGCATGTATAAATATGTATTGTAACATTGAAAGGAACATAATGAAAAATCAAGCTGGTAGTCCCGGTTTTGGGATCCAGTGGGAAATCTCTGTGTACATGTGTTTTATGTGTTATGATCTTGCATTTTTAGTTTTCTTGTGATTTATAATTCGTATGCAAGTAATTTCTGTATGGGGTTAAAACCTACAATAGAATTGTCGACTCCAAAAGGGAGAATTATGCTTCCTGGTTTATTTTCCCTTCTCCTAAATTTCCATCTCTTTGATATTTTATTTGCTTGAATTCCTATCCATTGTTTGCATGAAAAATAACCTAATTGATCTCAACCCTTTTCTTTGACCCAAACCCTCTTTTTCCGAGTAAAACTTGTATAACATTTCTTGTAGTGGACACAAAAGCATTATAATTTTGGTTACTCCTTATATTCAATGTGTAACTCTTGCCTATAACACATGTCTTGGCTTGAAAACCTATGTTAGTGCTTAATACCTTTAAATCTTCACATTTCCTGAGATAACCAAAATTTCAAGCTAAAATAACCTTCAAAAGAAAACATGAATGCAACAAAACTAATCAAATTCCAAGATAGTAGAGACCTCGGGACAAAAACAAGCAAAAAACTAGCATTGGGAATGATTCCCAATGCTAGGTTTTTGCTTGTTTTTTTCCCTAGGTCTCTACTATCTTGGAATTTGATTAGTTTTGTTGCATTCATGTTTTATTTTGAAGGTTATTTTAGCTTGCAATTTCTTACATCCTTAAAAAGAAAAGAAAATAAAATCATTTTTTTTGCTTATTTTCTTCATATTCAGTTCATTAGTGTGCATGTAATTGGAGTATCATTATTTGCATTTATTAGGTGTATTGGAACTTGCATTGTACTTGCTTAATTTAGGAAATGATGTATGCTTCTCTCTCCTTATAAAATTACTCTTCATTGAAATAGAATCTAAGAGCTTGATCTGCATGGTTTGAGTCAAGAGTCTCATAAACTCCATACATCAAAACACCTTCGAAAGACATTAAGAAAGTACCTTTAAAAGAAATCATGTAATAAAATTGATCAAATGCTCTTTTTCATAAGAAAAGCACATTTTTAGTTTAGGCTAGTGTCTTAGTTTAGGTTGTGTAAGTCAACTCCCTAAGGTTGTAAAACCAAACTATTGTCAATAATGATTGAAAATCCTGTCGCACTTTGATCCGCTGGGAGCACTCCTCTAACACAAGAATCGCCTTCGAGCGCATTTCGTTGGACATTCCTTCGGGAGTTTCAGAGCTGAGTCGGGGAATCAGGTATCCTACCCACACAACGTGTTTCCCATGATCATGACCCCCTAGTGGTGACTGTGATTTGAGGTAAAGAGTAGTGGCCAGGGAAACATACACAAGGTGACTGTGGTGTGCTGCCCTGGTACCTGAAGACATATGAACCTACTTTGTCTTTGGTTTTTTGGGAGGGTACTCATCTTCAATAGAGTGCTTAGAACCTTATTACTAAGGTTCAAGGGAAGCTCAAGAGTAATTCTAATGATATTTTTACAAACTTGCTTCTTCTTATAGTCCTTCAATAATGGCTCCGATCACCAACTAGTTGTGACTATTGAAAAAATTTTGACTGCTTTCTAATCTGGTAGAGTTTTTTTCATTTTAGGTGTGCGTTATTTTGTTACTGAGAATATATATATAATATATATATATTATATATATATATATATATATATAATATATATATATATATATATATATAAATAGTATATATATACCACTTAATTAAAAATTTGTAAAATATATATCATTCACCGTGGATACTATAGGACGTCGTCATCAGTGTCGACATCTACAAGGCCTTCCTCCACTTTCTGTGGAGGAATATATGAGCGAATCAGATTCCCCCACTGTTTAGAGTAGTCAATCTCTAGTTTAGACCCTAAATCACACTTTAATCTTATAAGAGGACTAAATGTTTAATATTTCCCTGTAATCCTCCACTTACTGATCCTCATTCTTGATTTAGGCAACACACTTTCCTACAATGTCTTCATAAGTTTCCTCTTTGAACATCTAGATGATTGTTGGTGAGTCATGGTATTTTATGGACACCTTTTCTCCACTGTTGTTCAACCCACCTGTATCAAGTTCCACACCATTTGTTGGTTATCCTACTATTCAACCTATGCCTAATATAAGAACCCTAACTACATCCACTGTGGGTGGTGTGACGCATTTTCTTGCCCACACCATCCCAAATCCTTTTGTGTCGATGCCTAGACCTTCAACCATCACCCCATCGAGGGTTGTCAGTTTTCCGATCTTCAAAAATCCTTTTGGTTAGAATCCTCTACTGAGTTTAGCTCCCCCTATGCTACAAGTGGAGGAAATGTTTAAGGCATTTATTTGCCTACTAGGGCCATTCCTACACCCATACAATATGCGGTACAACAGGGACCATATTTTCTTGATTCTTTTCATATTAGTGGTTATGCCATTAGTGGTAGTCTTGTAACTAATTCATCTTATATGGCCAATGGTGTTCCCCTCCCTCGACTCATTGCATCTCCTTGGGGCCTCCCAACTCAATGGTCAATATCTGTTGGTGGAAACCTCTCTCCTAGGGGCAACCAATTCACTGGTTACTTCCATTAGGTTGGGGACATGCCTTATTACCCATCACTCTATACGATCCCACCGCCACCACCACAGGGAAACTACTATCCTTTGCAACATATGTATTTTGATAGAAACCAATTGATGGGATTATGAGCTCCTGGTCCCTCTGGTCATCCTACTCTTCTTTGGTATGATATGTTAGCACCTACTCCCATACTATTCTTGGATACACTTGATATACTAGATATGAACAAGTTGACCAATGACCCCATGAACCATAGTCTGCTTTGGCCTCAAAACTTGTATAATATTCTTGTGGAAATTCCTAAGTTCAATGGAAAGAAGGGAGATTACCTGGCTACACATATCACCACATGCCACCTTTGGTGTGTTTCTAACTCTATGATTGAAAATAGTATCCTTCTTAGACTCTTCCCACACACCCTAACTAGAAATGCTTCCAAGTGGAATATTGAATTACCACACACCTTTATTAATAACTTCAATACCATCACTATTGAATTCTTGAATCACTTCCACCTACCAATCTGTTACAAAACCAAAACAAAACTCTTAAATACTTTGCACCATAATACCAATACCCACATCTCTAATCACATATGAATGGAGACAAAGGTGGAGGTTAGTAAATGCCAACATTTTAGATTATCTGTTAGCTAATTGTTTTTGTAAGCCACTTTTACCTCCAATTGCGAAGGACATTGCCTTGTCTAGAGCCATTATTGAAGACCAATCCATGCGGTGTGGCCAAGATATATATCTCATTTATTCTCAGTATGACATGATTTATGACCTGATCCTTAGTGCTACTTGGATTTTAAATATCCTTTTTACACAATAACTTGGTCCTCACATCAATGACCTCGTCGATGCTGCCTCTAGTACCATTAACACAGTTGAATAGGAAAACTACCTAGTTATCTATTACCTTCCACCTCGACCTCACATACATATGATCACACTATTTCTCCTCTATTCGTTGTGATAAACTCTGTGCATCCTACACAACAATCCAATGGAAAGAAAAAAGAAGAACCAAAACAAGACCTCTCCTTTCGAGGAGTAGTAATCTATTTAGAAAACTCAAGCTCAAACACCTGCTACTACTACATATGAGAAAGGAAAAGATAAAATTGTTAAGTTTCCTTGAAATATATTCTCTTAGGACCATTTAACCTACAAATTTCCTCTTCTACAAGAGTGCATTGTTCTCCTTGCACAAAAGGATTCTAAGACCCTTGTTTTCCTTAACAACCATTTCCCTACCCAAAAATAACATGTAGTTGTGAACCCACCCTCACCTCCACAAGCGGGAAATGGTGGTCCTCATCCCCTTGCTTTAGGAGGAGGATCATCTACCATCTATGCTTTTAAGGCAGTTGATTTACAAACCCGAGCCAAAAACTATGGGAACCCTACCCCAAAAACTTTGGATACCTTGTCATCCTCTACACCACCTCCGCCTAATGATCTCCATATCAAGGGGCCTGTTTCCAACCCTGGATTCACCCCCCTAAAGGTACACTTTGCCAAAATATGCACAATCCATTTGTCCATGCTCCATAGAACTACAATATTGTAGAAGACCTCACACATGCGCCATATGCTATGTCCAATATTGAAGTATTACATAGTTGTCTAATGCAACAAAAAGCTTTACTATGAACTATAGGGAGGGGTAACCCCCAATATTCCAATCTAGTTATCTTTGACATGGAGAAGAGTACAACTCGCCTCTTGCACTAAGTTTCCTTTCAAGTGTAGGTCTACGTGGGAGGAAAAGCCATTCACCATACTATCATTGATGAAGGTGCATATACCTGTGTAATGCTTTCTTCCTGTTGGCTCACCTTGGGTTCACCCACACTCACTCCACCATTGAACTCCCTTAAAGCTTTTGATGGCCATACTTTCATCCATAAGGGATATCTCATTGCTTCTCCCATCATTCTTGGAGGGAAAATTTTCCTTGTTGATATTGAAGTTGTTGATCGCCCGCTCGATTACAACCTTCTATTGGGACGTAGGTGGACCGATGCCATGAAAGTCATTTCCTTGTCACTCTTACAACATATCTATTTTCCTCACCAAGAGAAAATTGTGATAGTGGATCAACTGTCTTTTTGCATCATTGACTTTTAACCACTGAATTCTAACATTCTTCCTTTAGTAGGTTGTACTCATGATACTTTTGTTAGTGTCGATATTGATCTTTTGAAAGAATCCTTGTTGTTGGGGTGTTTCCCTTCCTCCCCACCTTGAGTTCCTTCAACCATTTCTATGGTATCTACTGAACCTATTGGATCTATGTCTTAATGGATCGTCTTGACCCCTTTCACCTTTGAATCCTGTGGAGATTAGATGTCAACGTCACTAACATAAATAGGTTGTTAGGGCATTCAGTATACATCGAAATTCCATGAAATCCATTGAATTATTATAAAGTTATCCATTGCAACAAAAATATTTACTCTGAAATATAGGTGGGATTGACCCCGTTGATTCCAATCTAGTTGTCTTCTACATGGACAAGAGTACTAATCGCCTCTTGCACCAACTTTCCTTTCAAGTGTAGGTCTATGCAGGAGGCAAAGTAATTCACCATATTGGCCTTAATGAAGGTGCATATACCTGTGTAATTCTTTCTTCCTATTGGCTCTCCTTGCGTTTTCCCACACTTACTCCACCATTGAACTCCCTTAAAGATTTTGATGGTCATACTTTCATCCCTATGGGATATATCACTTCTTTTCCCATCACTCTTAGATGGAAAATTGTTCCAATTGATATTGAAGTTGTTGATCGCCCATTCGATTACAACCTTATGTTGGGGCATAGGTGGACCTATGACATGAAATCCATTGTCTCGTCCATCTTCCAGCCTATCTATTTTCCTCACTAAGGGAAAATTGTGATAATGGACTAACTGTCTTTCTACATCCCCGAATTTCAACCACTGACCTCTAGCATCGTTCCTTTAGTAGGTGGTATTCATGATACTTTTGTTAGTGTTGATACCAACCTTTTGAAGGAATCCTCATTGTTGGGGTGTTTCCCTTCCTCCCCACTTAAGGTTCATTTGAACATTTCTATGGTATATCGATCCCTTCCACGTTCAAATATTGTAGATATCATATTTTGATGTCATTGATGAAACTGGCTGGTCAAGATATTTAGTCTACATCTAAATCTCCTCCTTCCTTGGTTGTGGACCATGGTCATATGGACTCTTCCATTGTAGCTCTTTCTACTGACCTTCTTAACATTGTCCTCCCCTCTGATGAGGCTATTACAAAGATAATTTCCCTAACTAAGCTACAATGGATGAGCTCAACCATCATGTATCAACCTCATTTCCAACTGAACTTAACATGAACCATTTGAAAATACTGCCACCTAATCAACCTGAGATCATTCCTTCCTCTTTGAAACCTACTCAAGAGTTGTACTCAGAAGGTAGCTTTGGTAATCTACCAGAACATGTCTTTTGTTTCACTCGTTATACTAAAAAAAACTTGAGTTTCCTTCTTCAGGTTCGTTAAACTCCCATGAAGAAGAGAAAGCTTTCTTTTTATGGTATTTTTCTCGCACATTAAACCGAAAAAATCTGTGGTTTACTTCTCCAGGCTTGTAAAACTCCCATGGAGAAGGTTGAGCCATTCTTTTTCTATCTTTTTCTCGCTCTCTGATCTAAAAAAGATACTATGATTTTTCTTAATCTAACTCGTCAATTTCCCTATGAAGAATATTGAGTTTACTTTTTCCCCTTGTACTCATAACAAAATGAGTCAAACATCTATTGAGCATAGGTTTATCTCTTTATCTAGACTCAATAGAATAACTACAGAAAAGGAACTGTGTTAGCTATAATATTAAATATTTGTCGCACTTGGTCATCAACCATGACAAAGATGCCTCCTCGAGTCTTCTTTAAGCTCTTTTTAGACTCTCTAAACATGAAAAGGCCACCAATTTTACCCTTTTTGGACTCGTTAAACCTACGCATTTTGGGAAAAAATTAGAAGAAAGAACAATCATTTTTATCTATCTTTAATAAAAAAATTATGGCAGTAGTCTATTGTCTATCCCTTGAACACGACACTGATCCAACATATTCACCTTTTTTTAGCTTCTCCTTAAGACCTACCATATTATGATTTTTTCCTTGATACCCTAATGTACTACATCCTCGTATCCTTCTCCTCTTGGTTTTCTTGAGTCTACGCTGCCTAGTCTCCTTGGTGTCGTGCCTTCTCTTGTTCAAGGGATTGTCTACTATCTGTTGACCTTATCAACGAATTTATCATATCTCCATTTGAAATGAGTCTATGTACCTTATTATTCTAGATCACTTCAAAATAATCATTACCGTTTCACGTCAATTGGTGTATGATTCCTTATATCCTACCTTTGACAGATCCCTTCCTATTGAATTCAACACATTATTTGGGAAGTGGATTGAGAAACCTTACAATACCCTAGAGCTTGTAGTCCCCAATGGCAGGTTTCCATGCATTTGATAGGGGGTTTTCATTATTGACTCGCAATTGAAAGATTCTACGAGTGTTCAACATCAACTCCTTTATTCACGTTCGCTAGATTGTACTACACATCTTGGAGACAGTTGAAAATAGCAACAAGAAATGTTAAAAATAACATCTAGAAATTCCAATTTAATTTTTCCTTAAATTAAATTGTAATTCTATTCTCATAGCAACTTGTAATAGTTAATTAAGTTAAATTAATATTCGAATTCAAGCTTTTGTGATCCATTTCTTAATTCATAAAATATTTTTCGGAAGAAATCACATTGAAGATTTTGGTCGACGTGCTTCGAACCAAGTGTGGTTCATCTTCAGGACAAGATGAAGACCTAGATCTAGGAAGAAGGTTAAATAAGAAGACAGTTCAACCTAATGGCTAGAAGAAAATGACTATAGTTGACTAGGGGAGGAAAAGGGAAATATTTAAGGAGTTGTCTTTAGTGCGACTTTTTGGGTTTTTCGGTGCCAGAATCCGCAGAAATTTTTTAGGTGAAATCTTCATTTGTGTTAATTAAATTGGGTTTTGGACTGTATATATGGATTCAACACCCTAAAAAACCCCTAAGGCACTTTGATTGTGTATGGGTTACCCATCAAACTTATGATTTCAATAAATTTCTGCCGGATTTTAGAGGAATGAGACCGAAAACCCATCGTAAAATATTCTAAAAAGTCGCACTAAAGACAACTCAAATGTTTAATATTATTTAAATAAATTTTTTGATTTTTTATTGTTTATTATATATATATATATATATAATATTATATATATATATATATATATATAATATATATATATATAGATATATATACCTATATATTTATAATTTTTTAATATTAAATAATTTAATCCACGAAATATTAACTAGATTATATAAATATATTTATATAATATACTATAAATAATATATATAAATATATATATATATATACTATCTACTTATTAATCTATCAAAACACAATCATCTCACTACGCTTTTACTCAATAATATTTATATATTTATAATAAATAGATATTATAATATATTACTTATTAATCTAATCTCAAGGACTATATTGACTAAGGTTTTAACTTAATAATTTTAATTTATTAAAACGAATACATTTGAAATTATTTATTATTTATGATTTATTTTAAATAATTACTAATAAAATAATACAAATAATAATAAATCATAAATATAATATTAATAAAAACACTAATACTAAATAATTAATAATAACTATTATTAAGTAATAAATAATATTAACTAATAAATAATAATACTAATAGAAACTACTAAATAAAAAAAAATGAGGATATTCCAAAATAAAAATAAAAAGGGATGATATCACAAACAAGAAAAGGGACAAAGGGCCTAGACAAAGACGAAGAAAAACTAAGAAGAGAGGGCGGGAATCCAATAGCTACTAATTTTCCAGCTGTCATCCCTATTAATATTACTGGAAGACCTCTCAATTTCAATGGCTTCCCTAAACTTACAATGACGAAAATGAGGAATCTTAGTGATAACACTAGTTTTCTCAATGCATATATGATGCTTGGTCTTTTCTGCATGCTCATCCAAAGCTGAAGATTTGGTCCTCTCGTGCTTGATATCAATAGCGTGTTCCTTAATCCTCTAGTTAATAGAACAACCAATTTCACCAATGTATGAGGTTCCACAGGAACAAGGAATGATATAAACACCTTTCATATCCATAGGGTTCATCTGGTACATAAAAAAATAAAAAAAAAATATAAAAATAAAAATAAAATAAAAACAAAATTATATAAACATGAAAACCAACATTGTTGGCATGTTTATACAGAAAATTTAGGATGAAAACCAAGTATTTTTGTCACCTTATATTTTGCTTTTAAACCCTGTTCTAATACCATTTTCTTTGTAACCCTCTTTTTATTTTCAAAATAAGTAGCTACAAAATTGTTGAGAATCTGCAGCTTTAACAAAATTTTGCAGTTGATATTGACAAGGATCATCAACTGGGATAATTGAATATTTTGGCAGAAAAGAATGATCAAGCTTGCAACTGAAGGCATCCAATGACAATTCACAAAGGTTAATCAAAGCATTAATTTAAAGGTATGTAAATATTAGATTAAATAATAAAGGTAAAAAAACATTATATTAAGAAATAAGATAGACATTGCTACTGCCAATCAAAATAATCATTACTAATCCAACTTCTTATTGAGTTATAAATACTATGTCTTATCAATGAAGTTGGTCATAAGCCCATTCATCATTCATAATTACACAAAAACTCCACTCCATAAACCTTATTTCATTGTTAATTTCACTCTCGTTCATATTCATTTTCCCGAAGTCCTTTCACTCATTTCCATTAAATGATTTCACTTTCATCCATACTTAGACCTCTAAAACCATTTTCACTCCATAACCCTGTCAAAGGAAGTAATTGTAGGTTAAAACTTCACCAACATGGGGGTTATTGTGAGGACAGAGCCGAATGGGAAGAAATTCAAGGAAGGATATCCACAAGTCAAAGAGATGCTATAGTAGGTACAATAGTTGGAATTTGTAGAAATATTTGATGACTATGACAGAGAGGTGACTGAGTCTTTTTCCCAAGTGTTTGATGGAGTGGAAGCAGAAATTGGGGATCTTAAAATAGTGGTGACAAAATATTTCATGGCAAGAGTAAATGGATTACCTAGGGTTGGTGAGAGATGGTTCAAACACAGAGGAATTGAAGGAAATGAATGGAAGGCATTTCTTAAAAACCTAGGTATGGATACTTCAATTTTTAATAAAGGCATCCCAAGTACAACTCTTAGAAGAAAATGGACAAATTCGCTGTTGGTTATCCAAAAATTAATTACTTGTGAAGGTAGGTTTGGTTGTATTTTTTTCTATCAAATACGTTTGAGGATGAATTTTATTGAGGGTAATGAAATTAATATACCTTATTTATTACTCAATAATCTAAAAAAATTGACTAGTAATACTCAAAGGAAAATATAGTCTATCGAGAATACTATGTATCATCATGGTTTGATAAAAATGTTAATTGAAGCCAACCTCGAGAGAATAGGAGATGATTGGAAAAGATTTCTAGTCAGGAATCATTTTAAAGAGATATAACAAGAAGAATCCAACAGAAAAATAAAAAGGAGAAGAAATCTATCTTTAAACCCTAAAGATGACCTACCTCTACAATGAAAGCAACCCTCAAAAGATGAAACTCCTCTTTCTGATGTATTAGAGAATCTTAAGAAGAAGAAAAACCAGTGATAAGGAAGAAAGTACATCTAGAAAGAAATCAAAGAAAATAGAACAGGAAAAGACTAAACAAACAAAAGTTCAAAAAAAAACTCCTCTTATTGAAGCCTCATCTACTATCAAGAGAAGTGAAAGACTCAACAAATCAAAAAAGGAATCATCTTGACAATTTGTAGAGTTTTTCAATTTGGAGGAAGATGAATAATTGAAGGTTCCATCGCCTGTAGTTCCATCACCAGTTTTATCACAAGTTTCATCACCAATTGCTAATACAGTAAGAAGAACACATGAAATTTACCTAGTTCAACAAGAGATATATGATTATATAGTATTTGGAGAAAAAAGCTACAGGAAAGGCCACTACATCCTCCTCAAATCAAGAAAAAATAATTTAGTATAATAGTCCACAAGAACCTTCAATTGTCAATACTCTCAAACAAGAAAATTTTGAATTGGAGACACTAAATAGACACTTAAAACAAGAACATGAAACGTTGAAAGTGCATAATGAAATACAAATGACTCAAAATGAAAACATTCTCTTACACCTTTCTTTGTGGTATGATAAGAATAAAAATCTAAAGGAAAATAACAAACCCCTTAAGAGAAAGGTCATTAGTCTGAAGTATAATATTCTGATGAAGAAACCAAAGATGGCAGCCACTAAGAAAAAGGCAAAGAAGACAAATCTGGATGTTTTAGCTCAAGTTTCTGAAGGGGTTCAGTAATAGGAAAGGGTCATCAGTTTTGAAATTTTTGCATGAGGACATGCAATGAATTCCATGTGGGGGATGTTGAGCCTCACAATTGCTTCTTTTTGACACCCTTTTTCACTCTCTTTATCTCTTTTTTACCTTCATAGTCACACAGTGGGCATCAAATTATAGGATTTATGACATGGCAGATATATAATTGTCTTGTATTTCATAAATTGATAATGTTATTTATTATTTAGTATAATGTTTTCTTCAACTACCGAATTGCAATGATTCTGTAGCTAATACATGATTCTGCAGCCAAGTTTGCGGTTTGACAGGTTCCAAGGTGCTAGCTGGAAAGCGAAATATATGGGTAGATGGAAATTGATGCACTCAAGGATTCCTCATACTCTCGTGAACTAGATTGATAGAAGCAAGTCCCAGTGATGCAGTCAAAGATAAATTCAACCCTTTTAATCGCCAATAGGCGAGTGAGAACAAGATATATACCTCATGATTTTCTTTGATAATATCAAATCATGAGTGAATAATGCTACATTATATTTTCAAGTTAAAATAAGTATTATGTTGACAACGATTAGGCATAGATATTTGAACAAGTAATTTTGTGAGCTTTATAAATAAACCTCTCGACATAAATGAAATGTTGTTAAGGAGTACGCGATAGTGAAGATTTAAAATTTGTTTTAATATCTAGTTTATGAAAGAACCTTTTCATTTCCATGTGTGGTTGATTGTTTGATCAATAGCGTGATTTCCTGCTTCTCATGGAGGTCCCCCTTGAGTAGTAAGGATTCTTGTTGTTTTCAATAGATATAATTTCTATATAATTTCAAAATCTTTCTTCATGTTCAATTGAGTAGATGCATTCTTAATTTCTTTCACAATCGAATTAGGATTGTTTTACTAATTATTTCTTATGTTTATAGATTCTGGATGCACACGAATTAAGCTGGCAGTAGCGATAGTAGTGATACGACTTTATACTTAGACAAAACTTTATTTTTCTTGTTAAAAAGATGATTTATTTTTAGAATTAGATATTACATTTCAAGCATGTGTAATTTATAATTCAAGCAAGTGTGGATGTATTTAAGAAGAAGTTTATTTCATTTTGATTTAAAACAATTGTGAATGCTATTTTTATAGATGTGTGATGAGATTAATAATATCCTTTCCTTTTGAAATTGAGTATGTATATAATCCTTATTGGTGTGAAGAGTGTAATTAATTTTCATCTACAACAAGTGTGGGATTGGTTTACTTATATGAAGAATTGTGAGATTTTCTTTCAAAGCAGAGTGTGAGATTTGCTATAAGTAGTTTTCAGTAAAAGAGTGTGATCATCATAGGGATAATATTATTTTCACTAATATAAGACATGTGCATTTCCATAACTCAATTTAATTTAGAATAAAAGGATTCTAGCATATATAGTGCATTTACACTTCATTAGCTTACTAGCCCCTGTCGATAATTTACGTAAACAATTTAAGATCAATTAAATTGCCAAACAAGCCATGTTTCCAGCAAGTAATAATAACACAATGAGTGTGAACAAGAATTAATATGTCAATATTAAGGGATAAGACATACGTCATCATTTGAATAAAATTTAACTCTTTTTGTTCACACGGGACTTTAACATTCCTCATAAATAACATGGACACTAAAATAACATAATACCCTATGCAAAACCACTTGCCTTCCTGTCTTACAAATTAGAAACAAAACCTACAATCCACTTTGTTAACAGAGTATAATTATTGCAGATATTCTCCCATCTCTTTGATGATCAAACACACATACAATAGTCTTGATTCAATCTGTAACAAGGTTCACACATTCCTTGCATACAAGTCATTTAGACTAGAATTACGCTCAAGTTAACACATGAATCTAAATCATTTCATATACATGCCCTTAAACAACAATTTTCATTCATACAATAATACCTCATTCCTTATCATTACAAGACATGATAAGCAATACATTAAGAAAGCATAAATCATTTAGGACATGTGTGTCTCAAGAAGACACTTTTGTAGATAAGGACATGTGTGTCCACCCACTAGCTACTTCATGTAGTCAATAACTCATTGGGAATCCATATATCCACCACCTCCACCCTTCAAATCAATAAGGGAATCCATAATATAAGCCTCCACACTCAAATAAACAAGGGAATCCAAAGGTTATGCCTCCACCCTAAAATAAGCAAGGGAATCAAAGGCTATACATGCACCCTTAAACAATAAGGAAATCTAGAGGCTACACATCCGCCTTCAAATCACCAAGGAAATCCAAAGCCTACACCTCCATGTTCAAATTAGTAAGGTAATCCAATGGTTATACCTCTACCCTCAAACAATAAGGGAATCCAAAGGCTACACCTCCACCCTCAAATCATCAAGGGAATCCATAGGCTACACTACCACCCTCAAATAATTAAGGGAATCCAGAGGCTAAACCTCCACCCTCAAATTAGCAAGGGAATATAGAGGCTATACCTCCACCCTCAAACAACAAGGAAATCCATAGCTCACTTTAGAACCAAGAAACAAGCATAGGGGGCTAATGATCTCTGCTACTAGGAATCCAAGGAACAAGTCTCCACTCAAGTTATCAAGGGAATCATTAGACAACCATATCCACCCTGTAGTCTTATAGGGAATCCAAAGACTATTGTCTCACTTTAGAGATATTCTTTCACCTCCCAATGCTCAACTAAAGGAGGGCTCTACTTCCTGCATTCTGATAATAGCACAAATATTTCTTCTCTTCTTCCTTCCTACCTTATGGCTTTTCTTACTCTACAGTGAAATCCCTTCTCTCTTTTTCTTTATGTCTTTCTCTATATAAGACTCCTTCCTTCTCAGTGAGATTTATCTCTGCGAGTATGATTTCTTCCTTCTGTGCATGGAATGTTCCTTGCAAGAACTCTCCTCTTTGTTACATTGTTGTAACCATTTTTTGGATGCAAGGGAAAACATTTTTGTTGCCTCTTCCTTCTCATCCATGCTGGTTTTTTACTATGTGGTGGTGAGGATGTTGTGTGTCAGCACTTCCTTCTACCCCTCTTCTGGTTGGTTGAATTCTATATCCCAAATTTCCCATGCAACCCATTCTCTATTTAATTTTGTCCTTTCGACCTTGTGTATTTATCCAAGGTAGGCATGGTTCTAATGTCCTTTCTAGCTCAATAATTTATAAAACCAATCCATTTAAGGCACAAATGCTATCCTTTAATGGTTTTCATGAAACTATTCAAACTTCCTTTAAATCCCAAGAAACCTCCTTCCTCAAAACTCTATAATATGTGTCCCAATTCTCATGCCTTTTAATTTTAATTTGAATATTTGAAATATTTACAATGAAGGGGAATTAACATAAGGTTGTCACAATTTATTACCCTAGATGGTGTGAGGTTTAGTTGGGAAATTAGACCAAAGAGAATTCCTTAGTAACTATAGTTAGGTTCATTTATCCTTATAGAAAGGCCTATCTAATATTATACTTTATTTACAAAATAAGTGTTGTTATCTTTGTTCCTTATTTTGGATGTAAGCAACACAAACTTCATGTTGGAATGATATGCCTAGGAAACACTTGAATATTAATTGTTCAAAGAAAGTTGCATATGATATTAGTTCCTTGGGAATGAGGGACCATATCTCTCTTTAATGTACTAAAAAAAGAATTAATTAATTGTATTTCCTTAAAGGGACCATCAATGTGTTCTTTTAAAATTTATTTAGTGGTATTGGAGTCATCCTAAATTCACTCCATTTATTATTAATGTTGTCATCTATGTTAAAATATGAAATTATGGTAAAATTCCACATTGTAAAACTCATTTTATGGGGATTATCATTTCATTTAATTCCTCTTTTCGAGAGGACCAAAAGTGACGTAAATATCGCTCAAATCAAATAAGGGAAGTATATTTATGAAGAAAAGCCCACATGTGCATATTTGATAAGGTCATCCCTAAAGCTAAGTGGACACATTTGGAAGGATATAAATACAAGTGACCTCTACCTCATTTGGACATCATCATGAGACATTCTTCTATTCTCTTTCTTGGTTTTGGCTCACACAATTCTGAGGCACGCCCGCAGAGAATATGTTTGCTTGAAGATGAAATTGTAGGGTCTGAAGCTCACATTTTTGTTTTAGGGTTTTGGGCCTTTTTATGGTGTTAGACCCATAAAAATTCATGGGATCTCCCCGATATGAAGTCCCAACTAGACCTCAAGGAGTAGGATTACAAGAAGTGGGTGGTAATTTTATGCCTTGACTGTGGAAACACGTAGAGAGAATTATGATAACTTTGGGTGAGAGCAAGTGTGTGATCCTATGGAAATTCAAGTGTGATGCATGAAGGTTCCAACACGTGAAGGGAAGAGAAAGTACACCCCTTGGAAGCTTGTAATAGTACGAAACCTAAAAGGAACACATGAGCATAATGACATCGCACACTAATATGCGGAATATTCCACAACTTAAAGTGATGAGCTAATACAACAACACGCATTCAACAAGATTCATACAAATTCAAACAAAATATTTCATAAGCATGTGTGTAAGTTAAATAACATACATTGCAAATACAATAATAATAGTCCTACTATATTCACAACATATGCATGAAAGCGTGTTGGGTCTTATTTTATTACTATAAGTGAAACTTCCATTCATACATACACCATTGATGACCACTAGCGCTAATAGTGGAACATTACATTAAAGAACACATGCTCCTCCACAGAAGTATACTCACTCTATGCTATGGAGAAGCCAAGACTCTTCACAATACTCCTAAGCTCTTCCTAAGCCTGAGCATAGCCAAAATCTTGGCTCCAAAAATCCTTTACATAAGTTATGAGGTTCTATTTATAAAAAGAGGAGGTGACTCTTCAACTCCCCTTTGTGACCTTTGGACTACCCTCATGACTCTTGAAATTCTTTACAAAATGACATATTACATTACATGATGACTCTTTATTCCATTATTGGAACTTGGAATTTCACATACAACACAATTAAAAATAATATTAAATTTTACACTCATACACATATAGGACAAAATAGGGTAGAGACAACTTGACATCCTAATAAGACAAGACACTGTGATGCTTGAGTTTGGGAACACTCTAGCTCGAAAACTTCCACTTGCTACTTCTTGGTCACATATCGATGTCAATCTTGGTATTGTGCAATGACATCTCCAAAATTCATGATGGTGTCAGGATGGAAGCAGACACTAGCCTCCATAACATCTGGGTACAATGATTTGGAACTAGTCTTAACTTGTTTCTTAAGCAGGAGCAACATGGTTTTCCTCTGGATGGGACCAATGATGTAGTTATACATGTTTTTTTTTTCAACTCTAAATCCTCCTTGGTGTAAACCTATCTCAACTGCTCCAAATACTCTTCAATCTCTGCCTAACTTGGTGTTTGTGTTTAGCTTCGGTGAGTGAACTGACTAATGGGATCTTATGGATTCTCACCGTGAAATCCAAAATTTTGTACAACTCTACATATAAGGCTTGAATGTTTACAATGAACAAGGTGAGTTGCTTGTTGTTCTGAATCAATGTTCAAACTATTTATTTCTTCAACTCTTCCTGTGGCTTCATCTTCTTTACCAAAGTAAGCGGCTCCCCTTTGTATTGTAGAGTCCATTCTTTCATGACGATGATGGTAGTTTGCACATTTGTAAGAGTCTTGAAAAATTCCTTGCTAAGTTGTTTTGAGCTATGCAAGTGGACAATTTCCTTATGTATGGTCATGAGCTCCTCATAGAGGTCTCGCATGGTCTCTCTAAGTGTTGTTACTTCAACAAGTATCACTACTCTCATTTCCCCCAAATAGACCTGTGAAAAGACTGCGTTATTTGCTATTGCACGAAGTTGTTCTATCTCTTGTCAGGAAGCCTGTAGATTTTGTACCAATTTCTTACTCTCGACCATCAAATACTAAGTGTTTGATCTCATTGCATCCATGGAAGCCAAGTTGGCTTCAGAAATGGAATTTTGATTCCTGTTGGTGTCCACCACTATCACCATTTCTCTAATAAATGCAGGTGATGCATGGTTATCCAGAAATGCTTTCTTTATGCTTGTACAATCCTCCCAGGAAGTTCATTATATGACAGATTGTACACATCCATTACTGGACCATTATCAAAAGGAACTATGTCCCATTCCTTTCTCGAGGCTAACTCTACTGTTGGAGGTGGTGGAGACTGAATAGTGTCATGTGGTGCACTAGGCATCAGGTCAACATTTTCATCCTACAGTTTCAGCTCCAACTCCATGTCTGCAACTTTAATCAAGTCTTCAATCTGTTGAGAAAGATCTTGATCCTGCATCTATTCACTCTCTCCCTCTACTGTTGTCTGGTTTTATTCTTGCTGTTAAGCTTGAATTGGCCCTGCTTCTTCTTTCATTATGCCTTTCCTTTCTTCCTACTTATGCTTCTCCTCATATTATTTCTTCCTTTGTTTTTTTCTTCCCTCAGTTATTTTTCTACTTTCTACATCCTTAGTTCTGCTTCTTGCAAGCTCTTCTTTCCTCTCTTCCTCCACTCTACTCTCTGTATCCTCTACTTCATTTTTCTTTTACTACAGAAGATTTCTACATGAATATTGGATCTACTTTCATCTTGCAACTTTGTTCCCCCTCTTTATTTTCCGCAACCTTTCTCTTTCCCTTATCTTGTATTGAGTTGATGCCTTATGCTACTGCTGTTGGATTTTTTTCCATGTTAGTGTTGACTCCTTTTCTATAAAAAATTGAGTGTCTGCATATATGGGAAAGTTAATTAGAGCTTGCTCAACTACTTCCCCAATATTTCTTTCAATGGTCTCTTTTAAAGTAGCTCCCTTTGGTGCCATAGTAACAATGACTACTAGAGAGGAGTGCTTCACAAGTGTGGTACATGTGGAAAAAAAGGACACTCGTCGCAAGAAAACATTAGATTTAGCAAATCTTCCTTCAACGCATGATCAAGCAGAAAACTGGGCATCTTATGGGAAGGATCGCACAATTTTCATTGGCAAGAAGGATTGGTTGTCTATGGGAACTTTGCACGTCGCACTCCCAACAACCAAGGATGAAGCTTGAGGCTTTGTATTGTGCAATGGGTGGTCCTAGCCTGGGCAGAGACTACACATTTCGTAGTCTCATTGCCAAGATGGAAGGCTGGCTCTTGCAACTACATAGTGTGTAGTTGGAGCCAACTTAGACTATGCATTGTGCAATTCCAAAGGCCAAGCTTGTGGCTTGAGCCTTAGGATTGCACAACGCCAACCATGAAAGGAAAAAATAACCAAGGAAAGTGCAAATCTACCCAAGGGAAGTGTGAAAAATGATCAAATCTAAGTGATGGTGTGAGATTGAGTGAACATATGACTAAGTTTGAATGAATAATGAGACATCAAGTACAAAACTTAATGAACAAGAAGAGAATCAAATTTGTGAAGAGAGTCGCCACAACAACAACCATCGGTGAAAAAAATAAATTGATGCGACACTTATGAAATGAAAATGATAACTTAGAACAACACTTTTACAAGCTAAAACAAGTTGAAATGCTAGCAACCATGAATAAAAATAAGAAAAAAAACACTTACACAAGAGAAACTACAAAAAGCGACAGAAAAGGTGGTAAAAGACGATAACAACAAAACTCACTCTGAAAAGTGACAACAACTCCATGGAAGGTTCCTTGATCTCTTTGGGTATGTTGGAGCTTCAATATTAAGAGTGAAAATGAGCTCTAGAGGTGTCAATTTGATCAAATGAGGTTTTATGACGCACATGCCTAAAATCAAAGAAAAAGCAACACTTGGCAAAAACTTCTAAAAATAGCAATGTGCCACCATCGGGATACTAATAATGGATCCCTACTTCCTAGGTATTCTTTTTCCCTTTAGATTTATTGCTTTTTTCTATGGGAAATTTTCCATGCACACTACCGAGAAAGACTTCACAGTTTTGGGGAACTAGGCAACTTTCTGTTTCAGTGCACTGCGTAGTTTCTAAGCTTAGGGTGGGTTGCACAATTTCTAGGCTTGGCGTTGGGCTGAATTCCATGAGTACATAGTTCTTGAGCTCAAGGTTGACTGCTAGTCAGGACTGCACAATTGCTGACATCAAGGCTTCTTTCCCTCAAGTATTTCACAATTTCTAGAGGCAAGCCCAAAACTGTTGTGAGACCAAGCTAGGAGATGAGCTTGTGACTTAGAAATATTCACCTAAGCGATAAAACACAATGTTGGGCGCAACCCAACTTGGCCTGAATTTTGCTAAAGACTCTTCATTCTGGGGAGCGAAGTGTGAAGTAAAATATATAGTGGAGTACAAAGTGGACTGCACATTGGAGTGTGAAGTGAACCACACAGTGGAGAAACAAAGCGCCAAAAAGAGACTGCACAGTAAATATACCACACGGTAATATTAATGTTGGAGTGGATCAAAACCCCTCTCTTTTTGTAAAATCATATAATTTTGGATGATTTCAGACCATAGTCCATTGTATCTTGGGAACCATGGTAATGGGTCCATGGTAATGTAGCGATCTATATAATAGTATATATATGGATCAATAATAAATAAGAGGATCATCTGAGGATCATATAATGTATTGAATGGTTGAATCTTTATGATTGGGTTTTGTGGTGAAAGAAAGGCTCTACAAATGAGTGCACAGAGGCATAAGTCTTCAGCTAAGTGCGTGGACGACCTGCAGGTGAGTTCGTGGGTCAAGAATTGTTTGTTATACAAAGTCAATATTACAAGAAACATTAGTTTGAACCATAGTAAAATCGGTGTCTTCATGTGTCGATTTTCTTATTACCTGCACTTTATTTCAATACTGTGAATTTTATGAATGTTTAAGCAATGATTGTAATTCTGCGAAGTAATATATAAGTGTGAAGTAGTCTGTTGTAGCATAGTATTTTTATGCAGTTACATGCATTCACAGCACAATAATGTTTATAATATTGCGAAGTAATGCGAAGTAATTTATAAGTATTAAATAATATATAAAATATGAAAGTTCCACATCGCAGCATCCCACACGACTGTTCCATGGCATAACTCTATTTCCAGGTACTAATTCATCATAATAGTATTCAAAGTATGAAAAAATGTGTGTACCCAATCAAGCTAAGGATTCTCTCCCCATGCTTTAGTCCATCGCACCAGATGCTCGAGCGGATCATCTTTTCTAGTGTATTTTTTCATCATACAGGTATTGGCATACCCGAACATCAACTTCATCATTCACTTGTATTATTTCCAATCTGTGAAGTTATCCTTATGCATACCCCACCAACGGGTAGGCATAGCATGTAATGCTAGATCTAGTGCCTGGAACTGATTTTCTTCTGGCACCTCCATTTCAAATTTATCCAAAAACAAATTAACAACATATAATCCATCATAATGAGGAAGATTTCTTACCTCCGTGGATACACATCACAGCAATTTGGTCAACATGTTGCAGCACAACGAAGAGATTTCATGTAATATGTCCTTCCAATGTTCAAGCTCTTCGTTGGAATCTAAGGTGCTAGAGTTGTCTCTATCCCATGTAATTCATCCATTGGTTGTAGGATTAATCTAGTCCTCATCATGTGCAGTGATCTTTTATATCTATTCCAGATCGTCCTCTTCTTCATAATTGTGGACTAGTTCTGTGTATCACACACCTTCATATGGATCTAAAGGAACAATTACTCGGAGCTCCTTCCTTCCAAATTTCATTCTTCATTTCTTAAGATTAATTATTGCATCCATATCAAAGGCCCAATCAATGCCTAATAGCATAGGGTATGGATTACTATCATCCACTATCTCGATTACTTCAAAATCAGCCAAAGCGTTTGATCCTTCAATATCCATTGTTTCCCCATATAGGCGCCCCATAAGAATGATTTTTTGTTGATTTACCATGAAAATCTAGATAGGAGACCAATGCAGTGTAGGTCTCCCCATCCTTTCCCAAGTTTTTTTTTGGTAGCACATTCACACCAGATCCTAAATCAAGAATTTTCTGCTCCATTTCATACTCCCTGATATGAGTTGTTAGCCTCATTTCACGACTTGTTTGTTTCTTGATTTTACCCATTTTTCGTACAGCGCGTGGTTCTGAAGGAGGTTTTACCTTGCATTTATAGTTATCAATTAACTCCTGAAGCCCTTCTATCGCCTTTCTATCCCATAAAAACTTCATACAAGTCTTCAAAAAGGTGGCTAATAGTGAAGGATCTACGTCCAGTGATTCATTGTTTCCACTAGACTCATCCTAAATTCCTAAGGTAGAGGCCTCTGTGAAGCTCTTTTTGGATTCCATAAAGGTTTCTTTAGCCTAGTTTAGGTTGAATCCAACTTCCTTCTCCGCAACCTTGTGTACCAATCCTTTAGTTTTCAACTTCTTCCCCTTTTCTTCTCCTGTGGTAATACCACTCCAATGTTGACCAGTGGTTGTCATTGATGTCAACCCAAGAAACACCAAGGGCTACCCCGATCTTGAATGAGAATTTTGATGTGACAACTTACTCTATTATGATTCAATGATCTTCTAGATAGATTCTACTCATCAATATGTTTCCATTGATACATCGCAAACGAAGTAATTCTTCACGGTTTGAGAGATATTCATGTTTGAAGTTAGTAACCCCAATTAGTGGGCTAAAACCCTATGGGGTTGTGGCATGGCACTCATAATTCGTTGTGGTCATTGAATAGCCAATAATTAATAATAATAATAAATTCTCGTAAAATCCCTCCAACATTCACTTGTTGAGGACCTTCTCAACTCAAGACATTCATATAAATAATGACCCTCATATCCTCTTCTAGTAGGGATTTTATGGCTTCAAACAGGTCATCGTGGAATTTTCGCTATAACTTTTGTTCTGCAAAGAATCAGAGGCTAAAGTTAAAATCCATTTCAGCTAAAATCTTGATGAACCTCATGACAAAATTTTAGGTCTTGGTTCACTATATTTTTGGAGATATTATATGAGGAAGTTATGGTTTTTGTAGGCTCCCAAATTCCATGTCAAACAGGTGACGTTGGAAAAATCGTTATAATGTTCTCTCTGAGCATTGGATTAAAATTTCGTAAATAATCATAGAAGTAGGATGGATTGTAGTTTGTTGAGTAGTTTTTTTAGGGTCTAAGGTCGTAACAGTGATATGTGGCACTTCATACAAGGTCACTCTACGGAATCAATCTATAATTAAGTCATTGTGGGTGATTGAGAATAACTCTGTCTTGAAGAATCCAATCTTGATCATGCCTATGTTGTTGGAAAGAGGAATCGGAGGGCAACAACAGGATGAAATTTCAAACCTTGGAGATCCGAAATTACATAGATACAACAGATTCAATATCAAGCTCCTAGAAGGCAAGAAAAAGCATGCATTCAAGGATCATTGCAGTAAGGACCACACATCAACAATCAAGAGTAAGTCTCCTATAGCATGGTATGTATAATTAGTGTTTACGTTTGAAATATGGGTATCATCTCTGAAATGTGTTTTTGCAGGACAATGTAAGTACATACAGGGTCTTGGTTATATCTCTATGTCTCTATATGTCACAATTAGTTTTGATACAACATTTTAGATGTCCTATTCTTGATACTACACAGTTGATGCTACACCAAGTCTGATAAAGATATATGATGTTGTAAGTTTATGTTACTTCTCTTGTCATAGTTGATAGAATGGTATTTTTTGTTGTACTTAGAACTTTTTCCATCACAATTCTAGGGTATGTCATCATTTTTAATTGTATATATCTTTAGGTCAGTTTTGGATATAGTATTGCATAGAGTCTAGGCTTATATCAAGACTGGGAGTCTTTGTCTACTATTGCAACAAGTCAACAACAAACGTGACAAGCATACTTCAAGTACGAATTCTAATTTTAATTTATATTTATTCACTATTATGCACTTACATGTGTTTTGTAGGTAGAGGTAAGTTGAAGATTATTTTGTTTTGTTTTGGGATTGGTTTCGCGGGGAAAATTTTGCATGCGGGTAGAAGAAGATTCAAGTACAACTTCAAGAAAGAGTTCAAGAGAAAAAGTATCAAATCAAAGGAAGCATTGTAGTGGGACATCCTTTGAAGACATGATAGCCATCCGTATATTGTGAAGAAGTGTCAAGGCCAAGAGTCATCATTGTAAAGTTGTAAAAGAGTCATTTGTAAAAGTGTCATCATTGGAAGATTCATTATTTTAAAAAAGTCATTTTTCCTAGAGCGAAAAAGACATTATTGGGAGGTATAGGAGTCTCTATTGGGATGATGTCATGGTTGGGTTTTAGTTCATAGTGTTATTGGGTGTTCGGTCAAAATCATTATAAATCATATTGTATCGTGGATCATTGTTCCTGGTATGGGAATCCACACTCTTGTCTCATTTCAGTCATTATAGGGTGGCAGAGAGGTTCTAGGCTAATGAATGAACTTGCCTATAGGTTGGAGTCTGTGAACACTTCAGGGTGGTAGGTTGGTCTAAGATGTTTGGGCATCCATTCAGTTGACTACTGAAGAAACCAAGGCACTGGGGCATCCTTCCAGTGGGAGATGGAGAAGAATGTTTTTCTAGAATTCTAGGAATTTGTTGCTTTCATTTCAGTTGGGGTTGAAGATTAAAGAATTTATTAGAAAAGTGTTCGGTGGTTTTTGACCCAGAGGGTGTTTTCCACCTAAAATTTTTATGTCTACTGTGTTATTTTATTTACTTTTATTACTACGTAAACATTAATAATAATTGAAGATTAACTAATGCTCTGAAAATATTTAAAAGTGCTAATTGCTAAGGAATACTGGTTCACCCCCCTCTCAGTATTTCCAACACTATGCGTTATTATGTTAATGCTAGGCTCTTCTTCGCGAGGCTCTGCCCTCATCATGTGAAAGTTCTGTGTAGGTGTTTTTATCTTCATCTTGTGCATCTTTGCTATTAATACTAAGAAATATTCTATAACATGATCAAACTGTCGGCAATACTGGTAGGAGGCATGCATTGGGTTCTAACAATCATGCATAGAATGGCTCGCTTCTCCATAATTATAACAAATTATTTGGCCACAACCCCTTCCATCCCCTCCTCCTCGTCCTCTTCCTCAACCTTGGAATCCCTCGTGCACTACACCCTCACCCTGATCCTAAGACTGATTTCCATTTGCATTCTATACGTAGGGGTTCACTCCATCATCAGTTCGTAGCTTCAGAAATTGCAATCATCATGCTCAACTGATTTACAAAAAGTACAAAAATAACTATTGCGGTGTTTGCACAAATTTTTGTAGGAGATGATAGTTATCAGTCACGTTCTTTCCAACTACTTGATAGATAGCGCACCATAAGGGTACTCCCGCACTCAATACCACAATGTTTTCTAATTTTAGATGAACAGGACCTCCCCAGTGAGTTAGTTCTGATAAACAAGGCAATGGTCCTTATCATGACCCTAAACCTTACCCTTCAGGCACCAAAAATTTTTTCACGCCTCGTATTACGCTTCCTTTCCCTTCTTCAAGCTCTATAATTCCATGTGTAAGCTTTCCAATTACAATTTAATACGTTGTACCCCCATATTCGTATCTTGCACTCGTGAAGCTTCTAATCTCATAGAGATCTCCACTGCTTCTTAGTGGGCCCCAGTATTGCATCAATAATTTTGCAACTCCTGGGACTCCCTTCTTTACTTTTATCAACTTGGTAGTTCGTAACAAACTTGGAAGCGGCAGTGCTATATGCACAAGTACTAGCTCTTGTCGCGGCTGTCACTTGGTCAGCTAGCACAAGTCCGCTAGGAGCTTAAGCCAACTTCTATGAGCTCTTAGAAGAAGCTTTTAACTGATGGATGAAATCTAACTCAAAGGAGGCTAACCTACTTGCAGAAAGAAACTGAAAAGCTAAAAGGAAACACAAACCCTCGAAAACCCTAGTTTTACCAACTAGCCCTACTGATGCAAGAAAAATGATGAAAGCTACTGAAAAATATGCCATTGGTTCTTTGGAAGGTTAAGTGCATGTGTCTTAGCTACTTCTGAAGTGAAATCTGAAAAGAAACATCTTTTTGTATTTTTGAGTAAGTTGGCAGAATTATTATGCATGTGCTTTAACTGTTTTTGACTGTGCAGAGGTGGATTGGTGAAAGAAAATGCTTGCAGGAGGTTGGGAAGGTTAGAATAGGGCCTAAGGGGTCCCTAGCACCCTTCCAGAGAGTTTCACAGTGATCGGATCTCAAGAAACCACTTTCGTGAGCTTCTACAGGAAGTCTGCAGGGGTTCTACAGGATGTTCTGTAATTTCTACAGGATGTTCCAAAAGGAAAATTTGGTGGGTTGATGGAGGAAGAAAGGTGAAGAAGTGGGTATGGAGGTGATATAAGGGTGTGAGGAGGTCCAGGACTTGGTGGAGGGAGCTGAGGAGTGGTGAGGATGGTTGGATTTGTTCAAGGAGGGGTAGAGCAATGTTGCACAAAAATATGGAAATTAGGGCAAAGTGAGAGAATGTGGCAAATGTAAGGCAAGAATCCGAGTTAGAGGATGGAGTAGGTGGGATTGATGGAGTGCGAGTAGATAGAGAGGTGATACAGGTTCTCTGCAAGTTATTTCTCAAACTGAACAAACAAAGACTCGGAAAATCAAGGACCTAGCTACTTTAACCTAATCTAATCTAAATAACAGCAAAGAAAATGAACATAAGTTTATTTGCAATGAAATCATGTGAAATAGCTATGCAAACTAAGAAATCATGAACCTGAGCATGTAACCACAACTGGTATCAACTTCTGCGAATGAAAATCTAACACCAATAATTGCATGATGAAGCAAAGACAATGTTTTTGGTGGAAGCAAGGACACCTTGGTCTCAACTCATGGTCCCAAGGAGGGAGAGGTGAGATAAAGGGTTTCTTGATGGCCTTTTTTGAAGATATTTTCTGTTACCAACCTATTAAATCAACTTAAAACATGAGAAACTATTTCTATCAGCAAAAATGAACTAAATGACCAAACAAGATTGTATTCTAAATAACAGATTTTATTCTAAGAATGCAGCAAAGACACATAAAAGTGCACAAAGGAGGTGTTGGGCACTTGGGTTGGGCCTAACCCCAAGAGATATAGCCTCCTAAGGAAGATTAGAGCTGGCGCAAAGCTCAATTCATCGTTATTGATCAAAAGAATAGTTACATCCCAAAAACGGTCCACAAGGAAAAGCTCGAAAATGTGCTGAAATCCAGAGCTAACCTACTGCCTAAAAAAATGACTAAAAAAATGATTAAAATTAAAATGTCAACTAGCTAACTGAAATGAGGCCCTAAGCCTTCTTATTTATACAAAATTAGGACCCCAACAACCCTCCTAAACTTTAGGAACTCGGCTGGCAAAACTTGCAGTTAACAACAACTTTACTAGCCCTTGCTCGGCTGCCCTTGTGATAATCGATGTGGTGGCCCTTGAACTCTGAGCCGCTGGTGGAGAATTTGAGGTAAGGGCTCATAAATGAAGGGAACACCTTCCTACAAATCCTCTCCACGAATTTGGCTGCCAAGTGCTCATTTAAACCTTTGATTTTGTCTCCAAATTGACCAAAAAGACTGCATAAAGCACACATTAGACTTGTTAGCATAATGACTAACCAAATTCACTCTATTAGCATAAATATAATAAAAAACATGCAATAAACTAATGAGAATGGTGGATTAAGTTGAATTAGGAGGCTGAATGAGCCCATATAATTGCTCATTTCTGGGGCTTATCATCACCCCCTACTGAAAGTGTTGCTCATCCTCTGAGCAACTAATCTATCTCTTCATCTTCGATTGCTTTGATTGCCTCTCTCACATCCCAGGCTTCTGAGGTGATTTCATCTTCTCAGTCATGAAACCATGCTTTTCTCTCTACTTCTTCCCACTGTCTGTGTTCCTTTTCCTGTAGCAGTTTTGTTAGCACCTCAACCTCAGCCTGCAACTTGTCCTCTCTCTGATGTTCATCAGATGTTTCCTTGTCTATTGGAGGCCCTTCTTGCTACTACTTTTCTGCCAAAATGGAGGACCTATCTTAATTATGACTTCCCTGTAGCCGTAATTGCTATTTCAGCAGCTCATTCTCCTCCTGAAGCTTGGTCCTTTGAATGCTTTCTGCATGCCTTACCATGGCCAATTCCTTTCTTGATTGCTTAAGTTGTTCTTCCAGGTGACCTATGCCTGCCACACCTTTGGACTTGGCAATCCTCGTCCAAGTGTGATGTAGAAATTTATCATTTCCCACCCCAGTTTTCAGTTTCACCTTATTTCTCCCATATAGTTAAATGCCCATTCCCATATCCATACATTCA
>APFE030577355.1:0-25045 GCA_000404065.3 Pinus taeda | reverse complement strand
CTTTACTTTTATCAACCCGGTAGTTCGTAACAAACTTGGAAGCGACGGTGCTATATGCACAAGTACTAGCTCTTTCCATGGCTGTCACTTGGCCAGCTGGCAGAAGTCCACTAGGAGCTTAAGCCAACTGCTATGAGCTCTTAGAAGAAGCTTTTAACTGATGGATGAAAGCTAACTCAAAGGAGGCTAACCTACTTGCAGAAAGAAACTAAAAAGCTGAAAGGAAACGCAAACCCTAGCAAACTCTGGTTTTACCAACTAGCCCTACTGATGCAAGAAAAATGATGAAAGCTACTGAAAAATATGCCATTGATTCTTTGGAAGGTTAAGTGCATGTGTCTCAGCTACTTCTGAAGTGAAATCTGAAAAGAAACATCTTTTTGTATTTTTGAGTAAGTTGGCAGAATTATTATGCATGTGCTTTAACTGTTTTTTACTGTGCAAAGGTGGATTGGTGAAAGGAAATACTTGCAGGAGGTTGGGAAGGTTAGAAGAGGGCCTAAGGGGTCCCTAGCACCCTTCAAGAGAGTTTCACAATGATCAGATCTCAAGAAACCACTTTCGTGAACTTCTTCAGGAAGTCTGTAGGGGTTCTACAGGATGTCCTGTAATTTCTACAGGATGTGCCGAAAGGGAATTTTGGTGGGTTGATGGATGAAGAAAGGTGAAGAAGTGGGTATGGAGGTGAGATAAGGGTGTGAGGAGGTCCAGGACTTGGTGGAGGGAGCTGAGGAGTGGTGAGGATGGTTGGATTTGTTCAAGGAGGGGTAGATCAATGTTGCACAAAAATATGGAAATTAGGGCAAAGCAAGAAAATGTGGCAAATGTAAGGCAAGAATTCGAGTTAGAGGATGGAGCAGGTGGGATTGATGGAGTACAGGTAGATAGAGAGGTGATACAGGTGCTCTGCAAGTTATTTCTCAAACTGAACAAACAAAGACTCAGAAAATCAAGGACCTAGCTACTTTAACCTAATCTAATCTAAACAATAGCAAAGAAAATGAACAGAAGCTTATTTGCAATGAAATTCATGTGAAATAGCTATGCAAACTAAGCAATCATGAACCTGAGCATGTAACCACAACTGGTATCAACTTCTGCAAATGAAAATCTAACACCAATAATTGCATGATGAAGCAAAGACAGTGTTTTTGGTGGCAGCAAGGACACCTTGGTCTCAACTCATGGTCCCAAGGAGGGAGAGGTGAGATCAAGGGTTGTTTGATGGCCTTTTTCGAAGATCTTTTCTGTTACCAACCTATTAAATCAAATTAAAACATGAGAAACTATTTCTATCAGCAAAACTGAACTAAATGACCAAACAATATTGTATTCTAAATAACAGATTTTATTCTAAGAATGCAGCAAAGACACATAAAAGTGCACAAAGGAGGTGTTGGGCACTTGGGTTGGGCCCAACCACAAGAGATACAACCTCCTAAGGAAGATTAGAGATGGTGCAAAGCTCGATTCATCGTTATTAATAAAAAGAATAGTTGCATCCCAAATCTGTCCCTAAGCCTTCTTATTTACACAGAATGAGGACCCCAACAACCTTTCTAAACTTTAGGAACGCAGCTGCCAAAACTTGCAGTTAATAACAACTTTACTAGCCCTTGCTCGGCTGCCCTTGTGATAATTGATGTGGTGGCCCTTGAACTCCGAGCTGCTGGTGGAGAATTCGAGGTAAGGGCTCATAAATGAAGGGGACACCTTCCTACAAATCCTCTCCATGAATTTGGCTACCAATTACTCATTTAAACCTTTGATTTTGTCTCCAAATTGACCCAAAAGACTGCATAAAGCACACATTAGACTTGTTGGCATAATGACTAACCCAATTCACTCTATTAGCATAAATATAATAAAAAACATGCAATAAAATAATGAGAATGGTGGATTAAGTCAAATTAGGAGGTTGAATGAGCCCATATAATTGCTCATTTCTGGGGCTCATCACTTCTACTTTTGTTTTGAATTTATGTTGTGACAATGGCACTCTCATATGCGGTAGGAGCAAAGAAATATACCAGTATTTATGTTGAGCATCTGTAATTGTCATATTAGCCTGCTAAATCGAAAATTTTAATCTTTGATCAAAGTCCCATGCAGACTCATTTACTCTCTGTTGAATTTCCTTGAACTTTGTTACAGATTGGGCTTGCGATTTGGGCTTCTTGAATTCACTATTCATCACTTACCAGGTCTCTAACATAGTTGCAATGGGCCTATCTATGTAGAATTTGATGTACTAACTCAGTGTTGTGACTAGCTACGCTTTCTTCATATTGTCATCAGTGATTTTTTGTGTCATCCATATAACATAGGCAACTTCATTGTATTCACCATATTAAATGATGGAGGTGGGGGTGGAGGTGGAGGTGGGGGTGGAGGTGTAGGCAGAGGTGTAGGTGTAGGTGTAGGTGTAGGTGTAGGTGTGTGAGGCAGAGGTGGAGGCAAAGTTGGAGTGGATGGATGATGTATTCCTACGATACCCTGACTTACAAGTTGTAGTACACTTTGCGGTGTTCTCAAAATATTACCTTCTTTGTCGCTATCAGAAGATCATAATAGCGAACTGTATTCAGAGCCTCATTCTTCATTTCTTCTAAATGATCTTCCACTTTTCTTAGTCCCTGATGGGAGCAGGATCCCCCAAGGACAGTTTTGGGGCTAAAATCCCATGTTTGAGTCAAATTTTGTAATAAAATTGTAAAGGATCTTCATTTTGTGGTTGCGGAGCGCGAAAGTGTCATAAGTCATAAAAGGTTGTCCACAATTAGTTTTGTAAAGTAAAGTCGACTGTAAGAGATCTATCCATGGTCTGCAAACCATGGGATTATATAAAAAGAGCTAATCTCTAAGTAATTTTAGAGACATAATGAAAATGATGTAAAAGGGTCGCAGCTCTGAAGTAAGAAGTCTAAGTTTTAGGTCGTAATGTAGGTAGAGGCTCTGCAGCTGAGTGTGCAGAGGTCTGGGATAGAAGTCTGCAGCTGAGTGCATGGACCCCTGTAGTTGTGTGCACAAGGTGAATAGAGTCTGTAATTACTTGGAAGACATCAATAAATAGAGATGTTCGGAAATTTTTGTGTCTTTGTTTTGTTAATGCATCTTGTTGTATTATGTATGAATTTATGTTATTATGCTTATATAATGCGCGAATGAATGTAATTAAATTGGAAAACTGAACGTAATTATGAATATCTGTTTACGTGGTGTTAACTATAATGGTTTGATAAATATAAGCAAGTCACTTAGACTAATTGGGGATCTGTATGGTATGCTACCATAACAGTGCGAAAGTACCTGAGTAGCAGGTTAGGGCCACGCAAAGGTCGATCGTACCCTTTCGTGGAGGTATTGAAGGGTGGAATAAGGGGCTAGTCTAACAAGCCCTATAGCTAAGCGACCTGTGAAAAAGGCATGGATAGAGGAAATTAACCGACATCACAACCATCTTAGGGTGAGAAACTTGCTTCAGCATCCCCCCATACTGCTTTAGGTGAGACTTCGGTCCGCACTCCGCGGGCTGATGCCAAAAGGGCCAGTAGTGTAGGGATTTGTTTGGTTAACTAACACTGAACCTGGGTCAGGCCCCCTCAAGTCAACAAATGGTTCCGTTGCCCGGACTGAAATCTGCATAAGAGATGTGTGATGTTTTATCACTGGAATCTGACTAAAAAGGAGTTTGGAGACTGGTTGGATAGGAAGATCCGCGAATTCGCGGCACAAGAGAATAAAAACCCATGTATGACAAAGGAATAGTGGTTGGATAGATACCTATATATAGAGATCCACAAGATCTTTTTCTGCTTCTTCCTAATTGAACTATACGAGTGGATCGTGAAGCTAGCAGATAGCCAAGGAAGGTGGAAACTTGATGGTCCTATTGTTTGGACCCCGAAGCTAGTACAAAAATTGGAAGCATTTGAGGACAAGATCGCTCGCACTCCCAATCATTGGCTTTATTGCATCCTAGGAGGATTCATGACTGAATTTGCAGTCAAAAGCTCAGTCAGCTACAACGAGGTGAAGCGACACTTTTTCAAAGGACCGCGAGGTAAGTACGTGAAATCTTTGAATACCTGGATTAAAATGCTATTATGCGAAAAACAGGTTATGCAACTACCTTGATTTTCGGAACTACGTGAAGTGGAAAAAATATTAGTAACGAAGGGAAAAAGGGTCCTGAATATAGTTCGTTGATTTCACTTTCACGAGGAGATGAGGAAGGGATAGCGAAGGTTTCTCCGCGAAGTGATATCTAGTTAATAAGACAAGGATTCCCGTGAATACCACCTCCACCCACACCACTTCCGACGTCACCACCATCACTTGCAACTTCACTTGTACCACCTCCACCTCCACTGTAGTTCAGTATGAAAAATTCAGGGAAGCTGCCTTTATTCAAAGGCTTGGGAAATGAGGAGCCGAACCGATTCTGGTTCATTGTGAAAGCTATATGGGAAGCTCAGGGTGTTACATATGATCATACAAAGAAGGTGACATTGGTTAGTGCTCTGCAAGATCACACACTAACCTAGTATATCAAGTACTCTAGTGATAACCCGAATATTGGAGTGGAAGACATCCAGACAAAACTGAATAGAGAATTCAGTAGGCCTAAATCTGAGCACAGTCGATTGTGGGATTCAAAGAAATTGTGATGCAACCAAGTGATATTCCTTAAGAACTAGATTAGAGGTTGAAGTGTACAATCTGTGAATCCAACATGAATTTTATAGATGGACAACATCATGAGTGGTTTGTGGCTTCATTATTTCCACACTTAAGGGTTGCAGTGTCACAACAAAAGATAATGATTCAGGTAGAGGCCTTGGAGATTTTCACGAGACCACTTGAAAATCCGATGCAAGATCCAAATCTGGGGGTTCAGCAAATCCATGCGCAGTTGAAGAATATATGCCTTGAGATGTGAAGTCTGAAGCAGGATAGGATGCTCTGACCAGAGGTGTGCGAGGAGGTATGCCCCTTGAAATGAAAGAGCCAGGGGCATGAAAAGGGCCATTGCCAAGTCTTTGCAAACTACATTGCAAGAGGAGGACCGATGCCTTTGAGGCTAGAAGATCAAGCAGGACCAATTGTGGGGCCTGCATTATGGTGTGCTATATGCCAAGTAGCAAGAAAACATGCCACGGATAACTGTCATTTGTTGCAAAAGTTTGTATAGACACCACAACAACTGTTCTGCAACTTTTGTAGGTTAGTAGGGCATGATGAGAATAATTACAAGAGTTATGAATTGATGATGGATAGAACTCCTACCTATAGGGTTCATACATAAACACGTCCCCTGACTAGAGTGTACGGATGGCGTGGATAGGATTTTCGGGACACAGATGAGCCCGAGGCGGAGGAGGACCTGGTAGAGGTCGAGGACAGTTGATCTGCTACAATTGCAGAGGACGAAGACACTATGCCTGTGATTGCACTAACCCAACAGGTTTGTCATGCAAGTATTGCACACTGTTTGAGCATGAAACGGAAGACTATCCTATGCTAATAGCAAGGATATGTGACAAAGGGGCGCTACCACCACCACCGGCTCAGAATCTGCATATGATGAGGTCTTAGCTGTGCGAAGAGGATCTAAACGTAAATATAGTGCTCAGAAGTGGAATCGTGATAGGCGATGATAGGGGAAACAACCAGAAGATAGTACATGGGTTCGCAAATCTCTGACGAAGGAGGCTGAGTTCAATTTGGAGTGCGCACATGAAAACTTCATGGAAGCTAAGAAGAACTTCACTGAGGCCTCCACTTGAGGAAGCAAGGATAAGCCTGTTTAGAAAATGGACCCTTCTATGCTCACAACCGTCCTGGAAACCTGCATGAAGTTACTGCGTGATAGTAAGGTTGTGAAGGGGTTAGAAGATCTCATCAATAAATGTGTTGGAACTGCTCTGAGTGAGTTGCGTGTAGTACGAAAGATTGGTAAGCATAAGACAAGAACGGGACGGGAGATGAGACCGACCACACAGATAGGAGAGTATGAAATGGATCAGCTGATTTTGGACCTGGGGTCGGATGCGAATGTCCTAGCAAAGAAGAATTCAGAACAAATTGGGAGACTCGTGCTACAATGGTCTCTGATTCAGCTAAGGATGGCCAATCAACAAGAAGATCATCCCCATGGGGCAGTTGTAGGGGTGACTGTGGATATTGAAGGTGCAAGTGTGCTAGCTAATTTTGAATTAATAGAGATAGTGGATGACAGCAAACCCTATCTTTCACTCTTGGGAATTGACTAGGCTACTGATATGAACAGGGTGATCAACCTAAAGAAGCGAAAGATGATATTTGACAAGAAATCGCTATGCATATAGTACCTCTAGATCCTGTTGAAGAATTGCGCTATACGGAACCGGTCCGCGATTATGAGAGTGATGACGATTTGGACTGTATCTATAAGATAACATTGTGAGACCAATATTGGGTGAATCCCACTGCAGATGGATGAATTACATGGGATCGTAAGAGTTCCTACACTTCAAACTCTGATGAAGAATTAGAATGCTGGCAGAATCGGTTACATGAGATGACTACGCTGAACTGCAAAACGATGACCCAATCATTGTGTTGTGTGTCCTTAGAGGTAAGAAATCTACCTACTTATGATGGCCTGAATGAGGTAGATATATTTTTGTATGCATTTGAAAGGGAGGTACCAGAATAATAGATCTTACAAGAGTTGGACTAGGCACTGCGCACTATGCCCACAAGATGGTGGGTTATGCATAAGGGAAGCTTTGATGATTAGCGTGAATGTAGGAGGATGATGAGAACATGATTTGGGAAGCCTAAGACACAAATGACAGACAAGTATGATGGGAAGGATGATCCGTGCGTGCATTTGGCCAAATGGGCCCAAGCTTATGGAGAAAATCCCCAACCTGAATGGGTGCACTTGCTCTGTCACACTCTAGATGTTGTCCCGATGAACTGGTACATAGAAACAGAGCTCCGCCATGGTACAGGTGAATGGGATATTTTGTGCAAGGGCTTTGTAATGACATTTAGTTTTGAAGACGATTTTGACTGTATTGACGAGGCGCTACAAGAAGTGAAAGTAACTATCTTTCGGATACCACAAGATCCTTTAGACCTAATGCCTTTGAATCCACAAATGACATTACAACCCTTTGAGAAGTGGGCGATAGATTTTATGGGACCTATTCAGCCCCAAGGAAAGATGGGAGCAAGGTACATTATTACTGCGACAAAGTATTTGACTTGTTGGGTGGAGGCACAGCCTGTGAAGGATTGCATATGCAAAACCACTACAAAGTTCCTCTTTGAGCATGTATTGATGCGATTTGGCTATCCAAAGATCTTGATGAGTGATCACAGTATGCACTTCCTGAATAAGATGATCAACACACTGACAGAGGAATTTCAGGTATACCACCAGAAGAGCACACCTTATCACCCCAGGCTAATGGGATAATGGAAGTGTTCAACAAAGTGCTCGAAAATGCATTGAACAAGGTTTGCAATGCTCAGCGGAGTGATTGGGACCTAGGCATACCTGTAGTACTATAGGCTTATCGGACGACATGCAATAAGTTAACTGGAAAAACTCCCTTTAGGCTTGTCTATGATGTTGAAGCTGTAATGCCTATGGAATATATTGTGCCTAGTCTATGCATAGCAGTGCTCACAGGTATGATGAATCGTGGAGCCATGGAGGAAAGGCTCGCACAACTGGATGAACTTGAGGAAGAAATATTCCTAGCTGGATTTCACCAACAGGTCCAAAAGTAGTGCGAAAAGGTATGGCATGATCGAAATATTAAGCTGCACACATTTAAGGTAAATGACCTATTTTTCTATATGACAATAAGTTCGATAAATTTCTAGGAAAATTTAGAATGCACTGGTTAGGGCCCTATTTCATTAAAGAAATTACCGATGGAGGAGCGATACAGATGGTCAAATTAAATGGAGAACCCTTCCGAGGAAAGGTGAATGACAGGTGCTTAAATCCATACACCAGCTGTTCAACCATGTGACTAAATGAAGGTAGCACTATCTTAGTACCCCAAGCAGCTGAAAGGAGGCATAGGACTATAAAATACACTGCCCGGGTTGGGGAGCTATGCGATTGGAGGTTGGTGTGAGGTAAGGAAGTGCCATAGGGTCCACAACAACGTGGAGAGAGTTGTGCTACATAGGGAGAAATCGCGCAGTTCGGCAGGAAAGTGACCGTTAAATTCATTGTTCATGATTTGAAGGCAAAAGTGAGGCCAAATGGAGCAGGCAGCCGACATTTAAGATGAATTTTATGGCTCAGATCCTTGAAAATCTATTACCAATCCGACATTAATGAATTGAATTTGGGGGGAATGATCGGATTTGAATTCAAAATGCCCTATAAATTACAATGGATGTCCAGCAAGAAACAATTAGCACTTTGAGAATTGAGTTGTTGAGCTTTCAGACACCTATGGACCGAGAATTATTTGAGGCTTTCAAAGAGATTCCTGCTTTTGCAAACTTGCTAGAGACGTCGTGATCACTGTCAGAAAGTGTGATGTCAGCACCCGCAGAGATTATAAATACCGAACAAGTAGTAGAAGAGCTTGCACAGGAAATCGAAAGAGAGGAAAAAGTAGCTACTTTGGAAGTGGCCACGGTATTGGTAGAGGTCCCTAAATCACTGAGAATGCCAAGACTGAAGCTAACCCCAACCAAGGAAACTATGAAGGACAAGAAGGGAAAGCAGCTTGCCATACTAATGCATGCATCACCAATAAGAAACCCACCAAAACCCACTGCACAGGAGGAATGCGAGGCCATAAACTTAGAACCAAAGGAGGAGAAAGTTGAAGACATCCCGATGCACAATGAGGATGTGGGAGGTGAAGTGGAGGAGATTGAAGCCCAGGGTGCAGACCCTATTACTCAGTTTTCGGAGTATGTCCTTTCGTGCAAGCCTAAGTCCAAGGTACCAAAGGACATCGATGAGAGTAAAACTCCCCTACAAACCCCTCTACTATCGGATGAAATTATTTTTTACGGACTGTGCTTGGCACGAGTGCCACTGCTGAAACTTGAAGGCTGGTACCTAGTGGACCAAGATAAGTTCCCATACCTAGCGATTGAGCAATTGATGTGCCAAATAATTAATACGAATACGGGAATGACTGCATTGGAGCCGTGGAAGTGGCTTAAGGGAGTAGAAAAGGCGGGATTGCTCAGCCTGCTCTAGGTGCCGCACTACAACCACACCTCGGTGACAGTTTTGGTCATCAAGCAGCTACTATGCTTGGTGCATGATGGGTCTCTATGGCTAGAGGAGCCGATACCCATAACATACAGGTTGATTCACCAAATAACGCACCTGTCGTACACATGAGAGAATCCAACCATGATCTTTGGCAGAAAGGGTGGCGAGCAGACTCTCGCAGAATTAATGAAGGAGAAATTTAAACTGGTGAAGAAACCGCGTGGGTACGCCATATCCAGCATATGTGACCTTGCTGTGAAGGTAGCCACGCAGATCCTCATAGGGAAAGTAATGAGGAAGTGTCATGCCAATGAGGTGTCAGCGCCTGCCGTCGTGCTCATGCAACAATGCGCTGAAAGAGTCCAGTTCAATTGGTCAGACTACCTTCGCGGAGAGGTCCTGGCGAACTGTTGCGAAGCACAAGAGCTCAACAATACGTTCCATTATGTGTGGCTCTTGTTGTCAATTGTGCTGGTAGCGTGGGAACTACCAGAGGACATCCAGTTCCCTTCAGTCGCTCCAGACCTCCTTGAAACAGCGAAGTATGCTTCGCTATGGGCAACCAAGGATGCGCAACAAGTCAGGGATAACAAAATCTTGTGGATCTTGATGGAGTTGAACATCAAGATGGCCATCAATTGAAAACCGCGAGTGTTGCCTATGGTGTATGCCAACCTGCAAGGCTACATTGAATTTAAAGACGATTTCCATCAAGTATCCATTGGGGCACGGAAGGACCCTGTGCAAAAGTGGTATGACTTACCATATCTAGCCACAGAAGACATCATTGATGCGATTCTTAATCAATGGTCCGTGGAGTGGAGCACTACCACGGACTTGGCGGTGGGTGGGATCATGTTCGCTGTGCAAAATAAGAAGGAGGATGCCAAGCTGAAGATGGAACAATTGGTCGAGAAGAAGAAAAAGGAGGCCACTGATAAGGCCTAGGTGGAGTGTGAAGGCGCACAGCAGGCAAGAAAGCAGATAGGTGGAACAGAGCAGGGCTTTGACAAAGGCGCGAGGTTGCCTTCACCTAAGATAGAAGAGGAGATAGAACATCACGACGTGGACCCTAGGAGACGTCCGTCCACATCAAGCACCCAAGAGAGTGGGAGAAGGGAGGGTCCATTAAGAAATCAAAGGTGACCAAGACCTCACTAGAGCCTATCACATTGACAGAGGGTGATTTACATGATATCGGTGACACAGTCAGGGATTTCACTACAAAGGCCCTACAATAATTTGGACAACATCATCAGATCATCCTAGGGGCTATCTAGACAAGATTGCAGGAGTTGCAGACCCGCGCATCGCAGGCTAGTATGATGTCTACCAACTTGTTTATTGGCACTTTAGAGGCTATCGATATGCTATGCATGAAGGCTTCCAGTGTGATAGTGTTTCTGAATGGAGTGCTAGCCACAGAAAATGAGGCTGACGGGCACACTGTCAGTGCCTTCAAGGGAGTTGGGTTGAACCTGGCAGTGTTTCCACATGAAGCACTCCATATCTTGTAAGATGGAGTAATTGCAGAACTGAGCGCTCGAGAGCACTGTGCCCTCCAGGTGATCAGTGAACATCGAATCAACAACGAGTAGATGGCCCTACAGAGAAATGTTTCCATTATCATTGAAACTGAGGTGACTACTTAGAGCAAGTGAATTTTGTAGGCCGTTAAGGAGGCATGCAGAATGGTCCCGGAGTTGGCCATTCTGAAGGAGGAGCCAGTTGAGGTACACATCCACAAGTTGGCCATAGGGGTGTACGACACTCATACTGAGATGGTGTGGGTTCAGTTGGAGTTGAACCTACAAATTACAGAACTACAGTTGAGGGCCCATCCTTCAACTCTGCTAGAATTAAAGGAACAATGGGCGACCGTTGTCATAGAAGCAGTAGTAGCGGTGGATAATGTAGTAGCAGACTGCACACAGTTGTTTGAGTAGTCATCTGCGGTTCTGAAAAGCTTGTAGGAGGAACCCAATATAAAGAGGCTAGAGTTGAAAGCGCGCAAGATACAACAATGCTACAATGAGGTTAAGGGCACAACGCGAACCGTCGCACTGACATAGAGGCTAGCCCAGATGCAGGAGGCAAAGAAGCTTAAGTAACAGGTGGACACAATGTTGCACAAGGAATCAATGCTGAAGGCGAGACTAAAGCCCTGATTAGAGGAAGCTTATAAAATCACAGGAAATATTGAAGGCAAGCTTGCGACTCTACAGACAATGCAACAAAATCTTTAGGTTGACAGCATAGGAGCAATGACTAAGTAGACAGTGGAAGACGCGAAGCAAGTGGAAGCTCAGTGCAGGACCAAGGTAGCGGTCATATTGGTCGAGCTGGAAGGGCTTCACGCAAAGATCTTGATGCCTACCAAGTGACTCGAGGGCGAGTCACGATGTTTATGTTTTCCTATTGGAGCGGGATCCCCCAAAGACATTTTTGGGGCTAAAAGCCCATGTTTGAGGTAAATTTTGTAATAAAATTGTAAAGGCTTCACATTTTGTGGTCGTATAGCGTGAAGGTGTCATAAGTCATAAAGGGTTGTTCACCCTTAGTTTTGTAAAGTAAATTCGACTGTAAGAGATCTACCCATGGTCCGCGGACAATGGGATTGTATAAAAAGAGCTAAGCTCTAAGTAGTTTTAGAGACATAATGAAAATGATGTAAAAGGGTCATAGCTCTGAAGTAAGAAGTCAAAGTCTTGGGTCGTAGCATAGATATAGGCTTTGTATCTGAGTGCGCAGAGGCCTAGGATAGAAGTCTGCAACTGAGTGCGCAGACCCTTGTAGCTGTGTGCATAAGGTGAATAGAGTCTGTAATTACTTGGAAGACATCAATATAGAGAGATGTTCAGAATTTATGTGTCTTTGTTCTGTTAATGTATCTTGTCATCTTATGTATGAATTTCCATTATTATGCTTATATAATGCACAAATGAATGTAATTACATTGGAAAACTGAACACAATTATGAATATCTGTTTACGCGGTGTTAACTATAATGGTTTGATAAAGATAAGCAAGTCACTTAGACTAATTGGGGAATCTGCATGGTACGCAACCATAGCAGCGTGAAAGTACCTGAGAAGCAGGTTAGGGCTACGTGAAGGTTGATTGTACCCTTTCACGGAGGTATTGAAGGGTGGAACGAGGGGCTAGTCTAACAAGCCCTAGAGCTAAGAGACATGCATGAAGGCATGGATAGAGGGAATTAACTGACATCACAACCATCTCAAGGTGGGAAACTTGGTTCTAGCATCCCCCCATACTACTTCGGGTGAGACTTCGGTCCGTGCTCTATGGGATGATGCCAAAAGTGCTAGTAGTGTAGGGGTTTGTTTGGCTAGCTAATGCTTAACCTGGGCCAGGCCCCCTGTGGTGAAGTAAAATTATAAGTGCAGACACGAAAAAATTCCTCTAGCCCGATAATGGGTCTAGCCACAATAGATACATTCTATGGAAGATTTCCTTAGGTTAGAATCAATCAAGAGGGCCTACCCCTTGGTCACTTATCTTACTTGATGATGTCCTCACTTGCTTGCTCCATCAATCTCTCGCTTCCTTCTTCAAGCTCTTGAAACAAGTAAAAAACAATAGCACACAAACATAGTAATAAACAAATTGCAATTCAACCTACTTGATGAGTCAAGAAGAATTAAGACACGAATGTGTAATATTAAAAAACATGTAGGAAATCGATCAATATTTGCATATATTAATAACAAAGAGAGATTACAACCATTCGTCTTGACGTCGTAGTCTTCCTCTGACAAGACCAGGTTCCCACACACTTCTAGCACTTCATTATGGATTCAAACAACAATAGTTTAAAGACTCTTCCCTTTAGGCTTCACTCCAAACCAAATACACTTCTCTCTCACACAACTAGATGACTATAACTAATAATATTTTGCTTGTCTAAAATAGTATATTCACACTCATCCCAAAACTCTAACTCTGATTTTCACACTAGTCACTAGTTTGTGCTTGGGAAGAAGGTATATATAGGAAAGATGGATAGGAGATGGATCCTCTTCTCATGGGAGAAATACTTATCCCTTGAGGTAGTTCCATCATTATAGGGGAAAGGATCCCACACTATCAACCTCGACCCCATCTGGCCAAACCATTTACCAAACTTATGTTACAGAGATTTTAGAGATGGAAGCTTCAACTCTAATTTAGAAAACTTTCCATAACAGGACCAATACACAACTCACTTGCACTGATCGGCATGAGGAATAGTAGTAATCTCTACACATCGATGCGGGGGAGACAAATTCCATTAGCATCGATCTTGTAAATTGGGAAAAACAGAAGTTTTAGGGGAAATGGTGCAAAAGGGAAATGATCAGCTCATGAAGAGGGACATAATGGGGGTTTCTTCATGAAGGCATAGCATGCGAGGTTCACTGTAGAGGTCCTCTAGGATCAAGGGACAAGGAGTACAGGGACAATGACAAAATGTTGTGTAATAAATGCCCCCTAAAGCATGAAGGTCACACCAGAATGAGGGATGAAATGATTTATAAATCAGTGCACGGAACTGGTCTGTCGTCGGAAAACTTGCAAGCAAGTACAGAAACATATACATAAAATGATATCTCTATCAAATGATACATGAATCATGGCATGGATGCAACCATATAGAGAATGATCATGTAAATGGATCCAAGTATGGGTGTATCCACCCGTTAAAGAGGATCATAATGGAACCAAGGTATGGTCGCAATCATCCAATAATGAGAAGGATCACATATGATAACTCATGGTTTGGTCGCAGCTAGCCATTTGAAAGAGACATGCATATCATCATAACTATGTCACACCACTTCACAACCTAGACTTTTTTTATCTGAGTCTAGGGTCTTGCGCTCCAACACGATCCAATCAAAGTACATATCCTAGCATGTGAATATATGTGTTGATGTTGAGCATGCTAGAAAGTCACCTAATTACCAGTCCATGATGTAAACTTTTAACAAGCGCGAAAGAAACCACCAATAATGACGATGGTCCTCAAGGTACTATCAGCTCAATCCATAGCATGTGAATATAGGAACTGAAGTCGAACACTCATGAAATCACTCATTTCGAAAGCCAATGATGTGAACTTGTCGCTGAGTGTGAAGAACTTGCCATTAGGGCATGCAAGCTCTAAGGTACTTGAAAGGAGTCTCTCTGTCAACTTCCTAAATAATGAGTTGAAGTCGACGGAAAGTGACCACGTCGAAGGAGGGCCATAATGGGTCCCACATCATCGACGTGAGACAAGAGGATGAAAAATGATTTTGGATGATACAGAGAATCAAAGGTAAGTGTAACTACAGAAGGACAACTCTTGAACATACCAGTGACACAACTGGAAGTTTGGAATCTTTTGGATCCATAGGATCGATGGTCATGGTGACATAGCAGGGATCAAATGGAAGGAAAAAATGAATGGCCCAAACCTTGGAAGGTCAATGATGTAAGGGAGGATGTCCTAAACTGACACAAAGCAAAGAGTGTCATGTTCAAGAGTGAGTTTCTAATAGGACTTATAGATTTCCAAATTTCCCCCCACCATTTCTGGTGAGTACCCCAATTATTTTTTAATCGCAAGCTTGAAGGGGATAGCATATGCTTGCACAGTAAGTTCATTCTTCGGATAAACCCAACCTAGTAATTTTAACGAGCCCTAGGAAGGAGAAGCTTGTGTTCGTCATGGTGACGAATCCAATGTCATTGAATAGTTTAACGAGTTCGATAAAGGTGTAACTTGGTATCTTTTTCATGTTTAGAGAGTTTGAAAAGGACACGTAAAAGAAAACTTCGAATGTTCCCTTTTCGTATAATTGTGTCTCTCAAGCCCAAAAATCTAGAAAACAATACTTTAGAGAATCGCTTGACCATTTCAGTCAAGGAGTACCTTTTTTGTAAATAGTGCCTCCCATCCCGAAAAAGGGGTAAACTTATACTGGGTGCATGATGTTTTAGATCCATTAATGAGTTTGAAATGACAAGGGCTCGACCATCTTTTCATTTTTAAAGGGTCGGAAAAGAGCTAAAAGGAGACCCCTCATTTTTATTCTCTTTAATGAGTAAAAAAGGAAAAAATACTCAACAATCTTTTCATATAAATTTAACGAGTCGAGAAAAGCTCTGGAATGTGACTCATCACCATCATCGAACATCTATCACTTGTCGTTCTACAAGCAAGGCAAAGTGTATTATCGATTCCTTGAGGTAAAATAGGTCAAAAATATTTAAAAAACTGATATTTTCATGAAAAAATGAATAAAAAGGGGAAAATTAAATATATTTTTACCGTTTACCATTTTACCTTTGCAGTGAAGACTTTTTATCCACTTTTGCCCTAGTTTTTCAAAGCAGATTGCGTGAGATCTAGGAGGTCAATTGATGAGCCATCAGTTCCAAGTGCCAGTCGAAGCCCTAAGCTCCATTTTCATACAATTTATTTATGCTTTTAGCCATTTTTAAGGATTTTGAGGGAGGTTTTTAAGAAATGTTTTCTCCCTTCGTTGGCGTGATTTCCAAGCCCAAGATCGTGCCAGCCGAGGGTTATTTGCATGACCATCCGTGTTGACCGATGCGAATATTTCTAAAACAGGCATGTCAGCGACATGGATAGGGCAAAAAAAAGTTTTCTCAAGAACTGAATATTAAAATTTGATTTTTATGTGTCAAAATTGATGATTGACTTAAATAAATGACTTTTGTAGGAGAGAAATCACCGAAAATGGTGGATTGGAAGGAAAGGGAACTTAAAGATGTGGACACCCAAGAAATGAATGATCCAAATTGCCTAGAGGTTTTGAGGGCTTGCGGGCTCCTCAAATTTTTCCTTACACTAGGGATGCGGGCTCAACTTGAATTGCTTCGGTACTTGATAAGCCTTTGGGACATTAATCGTGAGATTTTTGTCATTGTGGACCAGGAGTTGGAGTTGACAACTTCATACATCTACTTCATCATTGGGTTGTCCTGCAGAGGTGAGCTAGTGAACTTGTATGGGCCATGTCTAATCGGGGAAAGCATATCTTCCCTGCTTTCCGAGCATTGTCCTAAGGCATTGAAATCCAAAAGTGGGAAGATTGATATTTCCAATGTATGAGATTTGACAATGAGGGTGCTTCTTTTGACCATCAACGGAGTGGTGGGGTCCTAGGTAGAACATGAGACTAACAAGTCGAAGTTCCTTTATGTTATTGACTGCACATCTCCTACAATCTTCAACTGGGCATAGGCCATGAAGATGAACATCAAGCGCCAGTTATATAAGGCCAAGGAGGGAAATATGAAGCAATTTGGCTTCAGATCAGTACTTGTGACTTTTTCCTTGGAACGGGTGCCATTGTTCCTGTTGAAAATAGCAACGAGAAATGCTAAAAATAGAATTGCTAAAAATAGCAATGCTATAAATAGCAGTTTAGCCAGTGTTGATCTTAGCAACAATGGATGGAAAAATGGAAGTGCTAAAAATAGCATTCCATAAATAGCATTTCGGGATACCTTCCTATTTTAGTGAGTCCCTAAACTAAAATAGTGAAGTAAAATTCGAATTTGATCTGAGCAGCTGTTTGTAAATGAATTAATTAATTCATCTTGAGTTAATTAGTTAAGGAAAATCAAACATGAAGTCTATGTGGGGACATGCAACAGTTTCTCCATTAATTGAGGAATTTATCCATCAATTAAAGAGATAAGGATGATTTCTAATTATGAGTTGTAATTAGTTGACTTAATTAACTAAGTCAAGTCCAGTTAGATTAATTCAAACAGTTTGTTGAATTAATGTAAGTTTAGTTAGTTAATGCTTGAGTGCATGTAACTACTGCACTTCAGATAACTGAGTATTCTCTCATAAATAACTCATGCATGTCAGTTCAGATAGAGACCTAGTTGAGATCAGATGGAGGGGTAGTGTACTATTAGTTGCTAAAATATTCCATTGTGAATATTCCTTGCATGCAAAAGGAATTCTTTCCTTGAGGATTTCGTAGTTACTTCTTCAGGTTTAGTGAGTGTGATGAGGCCAATTCACACATGTGGCTTCACTAGACCCCAAGAAAAACTGTGCAAGGAAATAGGAGGCTTGGAGGGCTTGAGGTGGACATATACTATGTCTATTTAGTCTGTGAGTTGTATTATTTGATTGTAGAGAGAGCAAGATAGCTTGAGAGCTGATTGTTTTTGTAACTTGAACAAGATTTCCACTTGTATGATAATACAGAGTTGGGGTTTTAGGCTGAGGCTTTCCCCAGGTTATTTCTGTTGTGTTTCGTGTGATTGATTTCTCATTCTCAGTTATATGTGTTCTCTTGATCTTGCTCAATTTTATTAAGCTTACGCAAAGTGTTGTAGAAGTAGATCTTGTATTGTGTTTTAGTGTATTGCATAATCTGTTGATCTACAGTGGGAATTTCTACATGGTATCAGAGCAAAGGTGATCAAGGTGAAGAACAATATACAAGAAGTAGAAGTTCGAATTTTAGTTCTTGAATATAGAAATCGAGTTCTTATCACAACTCTATTTCACCTATGGCATTTAGTGGTTTAAGACTTGAGTATGCCCTTTGATGGCAGCTCAAATTATATAGCCTGGAAGGATATCATGGAGGTAGTATTAGAGGATAATGGTCTAAAAGACTTTATTGATCAAGAAGTAAATGACTTCAATGATCAAGAAGTCCCCAGCCGACTGATGCTACTCAACTGGCAGAATGGAAGAAATGTGTGGCTAGAGCAAGGAGAATCCTGCTGGAGGGAGTTCGAGACCACATTGTCTCAAGCCTCCATGGGAAGGAGACTCTATTTTTTATGTGGAAAACATTGAATGATTTATAGCATAAAAACAAAAATCAGAGGAAGTTGGAGGTGAAAGACAAGCTTCGTAATATCAACTGTGAAAAGGGCTGCACGATCTCTACATATATGAACAAGCTCGCGACCTGCAGGGATGATCTTGGAAGTGTAGGGACCATGACTGCTAATGATGACATGGTGAGTCTTGCACTCCTCGATCTTCCTAAGAGCTAGCATAGCTACCAAGACTCGGTTAATGGAAGATAAAAACTGTCAGATTGGGAACGACTTTGGTCGGATCTGATGTAGGAGGAAATAAGAAGAAGCACCAGAGATGGATCCTCATCAAAGCAAGATGATGAGGAAAATCTAGCCTTAGTGAGTAAGGTGAGGAAAGGGAAAGGGAAGGTGTCCCATCCCAAATCCGTTTCTTCCCATGGTGGAAAGAAGATTGACAAATCAAAAGTGTGATGCTTTCATTGTCATGAAGTGAGCCATTATGCTATGAATTGTCCACAGAAGAAATCCAAGAAGGGTTCCTCGAAGGGATCTAATGGTGAGGCACTGGCCTCACAGTTTGAGTTGGATTTCTCGCTTATCACATGCATGGTTTCATCCATTGTGGGATGTGTGTGGTACCTGGATAGTGGAGCTTCATTCCACATGTAAGGTGATAAGAATCTTTTCAGTACCTTGGAGGAGAAGGATCTCTAGATGCAGATCGAGATGGGCGATGATGGAAAGTATCGTGTTTTAGGTGAAGGTATGGTTGTGTTTTAGAGGGAGCATGGAGATCCCCTCACCCTGACTGGTGTAAATTATGTACTAGGTCTAAAGAAGAATCTTGTGTTTGTCGCTATGCTAGAAGATAAAGGTTATGATGTAGTCTTTATTCAAAGAAAGGTATTCTTGAGGCATATCGATACTGGATAGACAAAGCGAATAGGGATTTGAGTCAAGACTCTCTACAAGCTAGAGGTAGACGACTGTGTTGCTTTGAGTTCCAAAGCTAAGATGGTGAAGATCCAAGATGTTGGTGAGCTATGGCATAGAATACTAGGCCACTTGCACCATGGAGCCTTGAAGATCATGCAACATATTTCTACTGGATTACCCAAGGGAAAACTTGAGCAAATGACTACATGAAAAGGTTGTACCTTGGGTAAGTATGTGAAATCTTCCTTTCTAGATTGAAACAATAGAGGTGGAGCAATCCTGGAGCGCGTTCACTCAGATGTTTGTGGACCATTCTCTACAGTCTCCACTACTACAAAGGTACTATGTTATTTTTATTGATGATTTCTCTCATAGACGTTGGATCTACTTTATGCAAAATAAGGATCAGATATTTTTGAGGTTTTGTGAGTTTAAAGCCTTGGCAAAGAAAGAATATTGAAAGAAAATAAAAGCCTTGCATAGAGACAACGGTGGAGAGTATGTCTCCCAACAGTTTACAGACTTCTATGTTGCAAAAGGTATTAAATGGGAATTGACGGCACCCCATAACCCACAGCATAATGGGGTGGCCAAAAGGAAGAACAGATCGATTGTGGGAGCACTCAAGTGATGTTGCATGAACAAAGCCTACCACTATATTTGTGGGATGAGGCATGTAATACAACAATATACTTGTGAAAGATAAGCCCGCACTGTATACTAGGGATGAAGACACCTATTGTTATAGACATTTTTGGGAACTTCAACCCCAATCATAAATATCCATAAATTGAGGGCTCCTAAGTCCTTAAAAGTGTTGCTTCATTGCCTAAAGGAACAAGGTCAACTGATTACATCATCTCCCAGAAGTTCTCCAATAAAAACTGCTCACAAATGGTCAAAATTAGACCATACTGAAAGCTCAATGCAGAGGGTGCGATGCATATCACCTTCCCAATGTACAGGGTGTGATGCATACTGATTTTCTCCTTTGTAGGGTGCGATGGTCAGGAATGGACAAATGGCAGGGACAAAAATGCGAGGTGGAAGATCATGGAATCTTCTAGAAGCTTCCCCTCTAACACTTGCTACTCCATTTTCAACCAGGGATGAGTAAGAGATCATCATTCTCCAAGTGGAAGCAGGAACTATCAGAGAGAGGACACTAATCAAGATCCTAAAAGATGACTCACCTCTCTGTAATCATCTATATATGGATCCCTCATCATAGAGATCCGAAGGCTGGAATTTTGTATCTTATAGAGAAGTGTTGTTGGTATTCTGGTGTACATTCACAGTGTTGGGTGACCTAGCTTTGCTTGAGGTGAAGAAGGGCTTCTTAGCTGGAGGATGATGCTGGGTCAGAGCACATGGTTGTAATCTTCTTGCTACTTTTCATCTGAATAAAGCTATTCTTGTTTCCTTCCATATTCTTGTGTATTGTATATATGCATGTATATGGTTAATACACATCTGATCCTGTATTATTTATGAATTTAGATTCTTGTTTCTTGCATAGTAGTATGTTGCTGGGATTCCACAGTTTCTTTTGAAGCTGGGTAGACAAGAAGAAGCGGCGAAGCTCTATCAAGAAAGAGAGGAAATCAAGGCGCAAGACTCAGGTTGGTCTTCTTGGTCCTCCTATCGTCTATTTTCATAAAAGAGAACAATAGTAGACTTTGATTGTTTGTTTCTAAGATAGCCACCCATCTTAGTGGGAATAGCAGCATCCGAGTGGACACTATTCCCGGATAACACTAAGACAGAGCGTTTTTGTTAACTCTTCTACCTTTTCCATCTGCTCCAGTTCTGCTAGTTGATACACCTCGACCTCTGCCTTTTCTCCCTCACCTGGCCTAATTTCCTCTAGATCTATCCCTTCCACATATTTGGGGCTTACCATACAGAGCTATAACATTTCAATGTGCAACTGAAGCCATTCTACTTTGGTATGAAGGAGGCCAATCTTCTGGTTCAATAGATCTATCTAAGCCTTATCCTCCACCTCTCATATTGCACCCTGCTGATTCAGTAGGAACGAAATGTGTTCTGTTGTAGCCATGAGGTAGTCCATGTCACTAGAGAATTCTTCTTTATCCAGCGTTGACAACATTTCCATGGTGACAACCCCACAATTAACCTTTCTCTCTATCCTGCAAATAAAATAGAGTCGCTCTGCATCTAAGGAGACGATGCACCATCGTGCCTTATAACCATGCTAGAATGTTAGCAATGAGCCATAATTCTTCCCTCAATCTTCAATGTGACCACTTGCAGCATACCTCCATCTGACCATACACTCGAATTTTGATATGGTTTCATTGCTTGGCTTGCTAAATCCCATTTATTCACAGTACCATGAGTGTGACTGAATTTTCCCGATTGTGGAGGAATTAGAGCATACCTCTTTCATGCCTTTATTAACTAAGAATCCTTTCCTACATCCTTCCTCGTCCACTATTACTGTTATAAATTCTAACCAAGTGTATACTTGATTCCATATCTCGACGAGAAAGCAGAGCCATCATTTGGGCATGCAACCATACTGATGGTTCTCAAGTAACATAGGTGGGTTGATGATAGGATGTCTGACCACCTGCCTCTTCAGTGCTCTTCCATTTACATTTATTTCAAATAAAACTCTAGATATTGGAATATTTATTATTAGGATCATGGTATGGGTGAATAATAACCCATCCCTTCATCCTTAATCAATATTCCTTGTTCTAAAATTGCTCCTCTATCTGCCAAGGCATCTATGTTTGAGTTTAGATGCCTTTTGATATGAAAAAATTCGACGTTCTCAATTTTGTCCAATTGAATTTGAATTTTTTGCAACATAGGAGGGTTAACTTGATTAAAATTATCTTGAAGCTTGGAAAACTATTAAATGACTATCATAGAGTCTACAAATACCATTAGATGCCAAATATTCCTTAAAATAGTTAACTCCAGCATTTGCGATAATGCTAAAAATTCAACCTTTTTTTAGAAGCGATCCCCAAGCCCCATGCACATTATAACTCCATTTCTTTGTCGAGGTGATAGATAACTCCTCCAACTCCAACCTCCCTTGGAAATTTAATATATATTTTTATTATTTATATTTATAATATTAATTCAAAATATTACTTTAAAATCTATTTTCTATAAATTTATAATTATGATTATTTTTAACACCTTGGTTCCCAAATTTTGACCCTTCCATAACTACCATTACCAAGATGCTAATATGGGCAAAGCTTCCTAATCTACTAGCTCACTTGTGGTAGTACACAATTTTTTCAAGGCATTGGGGACTCTTTGGGACGTGATCTTACTACTGATGTCTCTCGTGGGCTGCTTGGTGTATACACTAATGGAAATGTTTGTGTTGAAATCAACATTAGTAAAGGGTTGCCTAACCAGATCAATTTAAAAATCAATGATTTTCATTGGGCTTAGGCTCTGGACTGTGAGAATACTGCTTTTGCCTTGTTTCTTCTTTCATCAAGCAGGCCACCTACAAAACTCTTGCTCAGTGTTTAATTCTCAACATAAGTGGAACATCGACAATTCAAGATCTAAAGCTTGGAGCTCTGTAACCCTCCTCCTATGGAGGGTAAGGCCTCTATGTTAGAGAAGGAAAATCAAGAAGCTAGTGATGAAATCCATCCCAGGATAAGGTCTAAGACTCAAGGCCTCAAACATATCCTATGATTCCTGGTGTGGACCATGCTCCTTTAACAAGCACAAAGATATTAAATAATAACACTTCTATACGTATATTTAAACGAGCTCATGAGTTGGTTTCTTCATATTCTGACAAGGAATATCTTTCAACGTGCAATGATAATTTGCATATTACATTGATAAAACAACCTTCGGAAGGTTGGGTCAAGGTTTCAAAAGAAAGAAGGAAAGAAATTGCACCTTGAGGATCAACCCCAATTTGGGTGATTCTCCTCTCTAGTTGTGTCTTCTGTCCCTTTAGATTTACTTTTATATTCTCTATACCATTCACCTCTGCATTGATATTGTTAGTATAGAGCAAACTGTGCTAGAAAAAGAGTCATGATGGCAAATGATATAATTTTTTTTTTGATCATTATAATTGTTAGACTTAAAAAATATATAATTATGGATTTTTAAAAGCTTATAATAATCTATTTTTCTAGGGCATAACACTTGACCATATGCCTATTTCTAAGGATGCCTTCTTTTCTTAAGTTTGAAAGGTTACATTATTGTTATTTCCACCCTATCTCAATTTATAATTGCGACATCAAGTATTTCATTTTTAAACTCTCACACACCATTTTTACCCCACGCCATCCCGACGGCCCGCCTGCCTGTGGGGTGGCAAGGTGATCTAGGATTTATCAATTTATGAGACATTATAATATGAGAGAGTAAACAAGAGAAGACATAATAAATAGATAAGATTCTCACCTATTTAGTCATATATGTAGGTTTTTGCTTCATTTTGTTTGTCTTTTAAGAATAGCTTTGATAAATATTTTATTTACTTATTTATGTTAAATAATTTTAAATTTTATTTTAATTATATATACATTTTCAATATATTAATTAATTTAAAATAAATTTTGTAATAAATAAAATAAAAATTGATTAAAGAATAATACTTCTCATTACTTTAATTAAATATATATTTTTTATTTAAAAACTAATATAAAAACTTATATTTTTATTTCAAACACTTTAATAAAAACTTTTGATCTATCTTTGGAAAATATGATTTTTAAATTATTATATTTATTTATTCATTTATTTAATTTAATGTAAATTATATTATATATAATATATTATATAATATATATATATATATATATATATATATTATATATATTGAAACGAGTATGTATTTTATTTAATTGTAGAAGAGAGAATGGGTCTTTGCCAAGGCGACCCCAATTACAATGCAGTTGTCCATCAAATACTGTTTTTGAGTTACAACATTTTCAAGGAATTTGAAAGGTACTTTCATCATTTAGGATTAGCTGCCCTTTCATGAGAGAGCAACCTTTGTTCGCCATCTTATCTGCTTCACTGTTTGAATTTCTGAGTATATGATAAAACTTGAAGGAAACAAAGTCTAGAAGGACTCTCTTCAATCTGCCCAAAATTTTGTTGAGACTAGCACTGCTGAATAGTTCCTCTGAGTTTAATTTTTTTATTAATATCTCTGAATCTCCGAAGACTTGGAGGTCTTTGACACCTTTGTCTCTTGCTATGAGGCATGCATTTAGAAGACCGAGGATCTCAGCTTGATTGTTGGTTTTCTAGCCTAAACCCCAATAGAAGCAATCTCTTGAAGGCCCATCCGGGGAGTAAATGACCCCACCTACACCGGCAACACTGGGGTTTCCTTTAGAAGCCCCATCGAAGAATATTGTGGTTAAATTTTGAATCTTCCACCAATTTTGGAATGTGTCATTAGGATATCTTTTACACCAATCCGGATTTGCTGTTTGAGGGGTAAGGAGATACTTTTGAGGATATTGCTCAAGGGGGCCAAGCCACCTCTTTTCTGTAGAAATTTTGAATAATTTAACACATATTCAATGGAGATTATCCTGATCATGTACTATTGCGGAAAACATACACAATACATAAGCTCCTCTACGTTGATCATCAATATAGCAGCATCAATAACAATAAAACATCAAGAGCATTCACACATTAACACAATATGTATCCCGGGGAAAGCATCTCGCTAAAAACCCCAACTATCTGTATATTAATGATTGAGTCATGTAACATTACACAGCATAATACTTCTCACAAGTATCTCCACCTCTGTTACACACAATACAGCTCAGATCTGAATCAATCACAAGTTCAAATCTCTTCCGTTGCCATGCCTGCCTCCTCTGCTCAATACTTGCATGAGAACTGATGATAATTCCAAGGCAACCACGTATTTACTTGGCTAAATAACGTGAGCACAAGCTACAATGTGGGCAAACTCATTGGCATACTCAATCCCTTGACTTGTGCAAGATCTGATGCACAACTATAGTCACAACTGATAGCAATCTG
>APFE030577349.1:466022-547300 GCA_000404065.3 Pinus taeda | reverse complement strand
AGAACACGTCTCTAGCCTAGACCACTAAATGTGAGCATTAAGTTTCAATGCTTCCTTAGGTTAATTCAATAAATTTTAGCGGTTGATCTTGTATTAGCTTTCAATTACAAGGCCCTACCACTATCATCTGAAAACTCCTATATGCAGCTATATGAGAAAAGAGATCTTTGTCTTCGATGAAAGTTATCACCAATTGAGAGATACATAACACAAAATTAATGCAACAATCAAAGAATGAAATCTTTCACTAATAAATCTCCTAAATGCACTTAATCTTCCTATAACAACAAAAGAAGTTTCATTTCATTTCTCATGCCTATGATGGTGCAATTCTAGCTTCTCAATAACACTACTAATGCAATATTTTTGCTTAAGTAAACTAGAATGATGTTCTTCCTTTCATAAAATGCAAAATGAATCTTTCACATAAAGCCCTTTAATGAAAAATTTCACAATTCTAAACAAGCAAGCATCAATCAAATTCAAAGCATGATGAATGAAACTAAAAACAACTTATTCCCTGAATCAAACAAACTAAACACATAAATGCTTCAATCGACAAACCAAACAATGTAATCTATGCTTGGAAAGAGAAAAGAGACACTCGAAATAAGGCAACAAGCGAGACACTTTTACTCATTCAATTGAAAACAAAGAATCCTAGTCACTTCTGGTGAAAGAAGAGATTCTGAGGGTTAAGACACACTGGCACTAGAATGGGAGGAATTCTGATTTTTTCTTACCCCTGAGACTGGCGCGACTGCCTAACTGACAACTAGCTCCGATAGGCATGACCGCACGACTGACCAGTACTACAACTAGCGTTGATGGCCTAATCGACGCGACTTCCTAACTGATAACTAGTGCTAATCGAGGGATTCAAAGAAAAAATAAAAAAGAACTTCACACATGGCCAGACTTAACACATCAGAGGGTGGGCTAAACGAAGCAAGGACACAAACCAAGCTAAATGAAGCTTTCTAGTCAAGGAGAAAACATTCAAAAAGGCTCATGAGGTCAAAAACAAAAGAGCAGAACACACTGGCCAAGATTTGGGTCTAGTCCTAATCTTCACTTACATGGATCAGCATGACTGCCTAACTGGCAACAAGCGCCAGAGGTTGGTTAGCGCGATTGTTCCTCTGCAATTCGCGCTGGTCGGTACGACTACCAGCCGATCAAATGTGTTGTCCGAGGGAACTAAGGAAAAATAAAAAATAAAAATTCAAAACAGGGACCAGATCTGCTACTATGAATTTTAGACTTAGGCCAAGCAGAAGAAAAGAAACAGAACCAAGGGGAAAACATGAAACTAGCAAAGTTATCACGAAATCATGAAATCCAAAACAAACAAAAGATGGGATGTCCCCAGCAGAATCGCCAATTTGTGGTGAAGTAAAATTATAAGTGCGGGCACGAACGAATTCCTCTAGCCCGATAATGGGTCTAGCCACAACAGGTACATTCTGTGGAAGGTTTCCTTAGGTTAGGATCAATCAAGAGGGCCTACCTCTTGGTCGTTTACCTTGTTTGATGATGTCCTCACTTGCTCGCTCCAACAATCTCTCGCTTCCTTCTTCAAGCTCCTGAAACAAATAATCAACAACAACACACAAACACAATAATAGACAAATTGAAATCCAACCTACTTAATGATTCAAGAAGCATCAAGACATGTAGGAAATCAATCGATAGTTGCATATATTAATATCAAAGAGATATTACAACCATTCATCTTGACGTTGCAGTCTTCCTCTAACAAGACTAGGTTCCCACACACTTCTGCTAGCACTTCATGATGGCTTCAAACAACAATAGTTTAAAGACTCTTCCCTTTAGGCTTCACTCCAAACCAAAACACACTTCTCCCTCACACAACTAGATGGCTACAACTAGTAATAGGTTGCTTGTCAAATCAAAATAGTATACTCACACTAAGCCAACACTCTAACTATATCATTAGTTTGTGCTTGGGAAGAAGGGAGGTTTATATAGGAAAGATGGATGGGAGATGGATCCCCTTCTCATGGGAGAAGGACTTATCCCTTGAGGTAGTTCCATCATTATAGGGGAAAGGAGCCCAAACTGTCATCCTTGACCCCATCCGGCCAAACCATTTACCAGACTTCCGTTACGGAGTTTCTAGAGATGGAAGCTTCAACTCTAATTTTAAAAAACTTTCCATAACAGGACCGATGTGACTGGAACACAGCTTAGTCACACCGATCAGCGCGGGGAATAGTGCTAATCTCTACACATCAACGCCAGGGAGACAAAGGCCACTAGCGTCGATCTTGTAAATTGGAAAAAACAGAGGTTTCAGGAGAAATGGTGCAAAAGGGAAATGATCTGCTCATGAAGAGGGACATAATGTGAGTTTCTACATGAAGGCAAAGCATGTTGGGTTCATTGTAGAGGTCCTCCAGGATCAAGGAACGAGGAGTATAGGGACAGTGACAAAATGTTGTGTTACAATGTGGTCCTTCCATGCAACAAATTTAGAGGTGACTTCCAAGGCATACTCTAGCCTTAGTCCATTGAAGGCCATCTTCTCAGTTCTGAAGAAATCCTTCTACATTAATCTTCAAATTCGAACCTTTGAGAAACAACTTTGAATTTACTACTCTAATGTGAATCTAAATTTGATGCCATGTAGAAATTAGGTTATATATTTGCAATTTCTCATGAAGTTTTAATCAAAATCACAAGACAGAAACCTACACTACTGCTCTAAGGGCACTAATTCATAATTTAGAGAAAAAATATCATACATGCAAGAAGAAATAACACACATGCAACAAATATTTTTATTTGGAGAAAGCAATCTGCTAAAAACCCCAATGCCTACTTTTTTAATCAAATGAATAAATATGTATTAGAATTGCTTTCCTCAATTGAGCTCACCCTGTAAGTGAACAACCTATCTCTCTTCTCAATGAAGGCCTCTGACCCAGACTTAGTCAAATTTTTCCTCGACTTGAGCTCTTATTTCCTTACATTATTCCTTGAGGAATTAGCCCCTATTTTTTAGGAAATTCCCTCAATTGAATTGAGAAATTCCTTTAGGTTGATCATCTGATTGCATGCAACACCTGTACACTCAAGACTAGTCCAGAATTAATGTTACCCTGCCTTGGAATCTCCACCTCAACTGGGTAACTTGAATTCTCTACATGCACTAGATATTTTGGGTTGATTGATCAGTTAACTATATTATCACTAAGTTTGATTGAAGTGCCACTACTTAACTAACCTTCCATTAGTTCCTCCAAAAGTTGGAACTAGTTTAAACGAAAACAACCTAAGATAACTAACCTTGATTGCTAAAAGATAGCAATCACACATGCAGAACTAAACTCCAACTCCTCTAACTCGAATTTACTGAGTAAAATGGGTGATACAAGCCATGTCAGACAAGTTAATATCATCCAAGTTGTCTGTTAATGTGAAAACTCAAATTTTCTCAATTTTATTAAGGCAAAATCAAATTGAAAATTTCTCGCTACATTTTTCAATAGATAGAAATATACAAGATAAATACAAAGGATTTTAGACGCTTCCTCCCTTTCAACTTGATACAAATATACAAGTATAATATTTGGAAATTCTATTCTCCTAGCAAGAAAACCGAACCAAAAAAACACTACCATTTAAATCAAGTCCAGTAGTGATTTCAAATCCTTTCTCAATCTTTCAATCATCCCAAAAACTTCAATCTTTCCTTTCAACTTGAAACGAAGGTACAAGTCCAATTTTTATATTTTGTATCCCCACATGAATTCAAAATTATACCCAATAGATAAAAGTATCTAAGCTTGAATACAAATTCTCCAATCCCCGTCTTCTTCAATAGATCCCATTTTTAAACTATTTGCCTCAATACATTACATTCTTTATATGTTTTCTTCTACTACAACAACTATTATTTACAACATATTTTGTGATATTCTTTTCTAAAATTGTTAGAATAAAATCTTATTAAAATAGACAATATTTTCCAAACAATAGAATTGATACGAGTTTTCGTTCCTTTCCAATATAAGGGCTTTTGTTGCATGATAAATTTGGATCTATTATCCACATGACTTCACTTGTACGCTTCATTATTTGTTTGCAAAATGGTTCTCCTCTTCTTAGTTATATGATCATTTCCTTCGTTCTCCCAACTACGTCCTTTTCTCTTGGATTCCTAAATTATTATAACTATCTTAATATATGTACATTAATAAAACCAAATCGAAAATTAATAATAAATAAAACTAGTAAAAAATATTATTAAAATAATAAAACATGAAAAATAAAATTCAAAACATGCACCAATTTCTTTCAATTGTTTTAGGTATTTCTACTATCAGTTTTCAAATAAACAATTCTTCCCATATTTTTTTCATACTCCCATATTTCCAATGAGTTATTTTTTGCTTAATTTATCCTTCTAAAATTCAAGATATGGCTCATGGAAGAGAATTTTTAGTAGCAATTGATTTTATTTTGAGGTTAATTCTGGAAATTGATCTCGAAGTTAAATTCATCATCCCACATGCACTAGGAAAATAAATTCAATGGATTTATAATATGAAATCCTCCCATTATAATGTGCTTGTAGTAGAGGGGAGAATGGAAATTTGTGTGGTTGGTGAATAAAATAGAATTTGGCCATGACTACAAAAAAAAATGAAACATAAAATAATATATGAAATATATATGAAATTGTATCTGATAAGCCATCCAAATATATGAAATTGTATCTAATAAACCATGCTAAAAAACCATGCTAAAATGTATTTGATAAACACAAATGCATTCGAGTAAAGTGCATCTATATGCCACAAAGAAAATATATCCAACATAAAATGAATACATCGGGGGTGAAAATGTATCTAGGATAAAATGAATGCATACGCAGTGAAATTGTATCTAGATATAATGCATTTTGATCCACAAAACCTTAATAAAACCATGCCATTATGATACTTCGGATCTAAATCAGGGTTCCACCATAAATCAAAGTGAAGATCCATGAATCACAGTCTCACATCTAGATCAGGGTTTTGGATGTCAATTCAGACAGCGGGGGTGAAAATGTATCTAGGATAAAATGAATGCATACGCAGTGAAATTGTATCTAGATATAATGCATTTTGATCCACAAAACCTTAATAAAACCATGCCATTATGATAGTTCGGATCTAAATCAGGGTTCCACCATAAATCAAAGTGAAGATCCATGAATCACGGTATCACATCTAGATTAAGGTTCTAGATTTAAATTCAAGATCCAAGAAACTAGAGGGGTGTAAGAGTGAAACCTTTGCAAGAACTGAATGTATCTTGGATCTGGGATATCCAGATGGTTCAAGAAAAATTGCATAAGCTTAGGCCAGATTCTTGATTTAGATTAAGTGTGAAGAGTTATCTAGAATCTAATGCATTCAGGAGGAGAAGATAATATTCATTAGTAAGTTTCTCTATACATATGCAAATTTCTTGAAGAAAAGTTATTTGAAATTCATTATCTAAATAATTTCAAAAGGTATTTACCTAAATTAATTCCAAATATGGATATGAAAACTTCTCAAGTAGAAGTACATGTCACCAATCCACATCTCCTACCACATCAACTACCATGTCAACATGTTTATTACAATCATTTGCCACCTGAATCTAGGAGACATGTCATTTATCGCATCACTAGAACATGGCAATAATACAAAATTTATGAGATCCATAAGTTTGTGTCCCAAACTTGGAATGAGAAAGATTTTATATCCTTGGAAAGCATTCAATGAGTAGAAGATAGTTGTAGTTGTTATTTTTCATAGCATCATAGGTGTTCTAGTCTTGAAACTTTGTGGAGAGGCTAAAAAATAGGATTTCTCCATAACCCATAATCGTTTCTGGAAATTCCACCTAGAAGTGTTTAAATCAGATTATTATCTTATTTTTAAATATTTCATAAGTCTAAACTTAGGAAAAGGGGTTAATTAATCAATACTAATTGAGATAAGGTGATAATCATAACACGAATCAACTCAGTTATTATCTTATCCCTTGATTAAGTTTTAATATTGGTCATTGGAGTCCCAAGAGAAGATTATAAGAAGAAATTGATGGGTAGACAGAGAACAAACACTTCAGGTCAATTTCCTTGGAGAATTCAATTTTCCAGAGAGCAGCAATAGTTTCCAGAAGAGTTTGAGCCAAAGAAGGAATCAAAGATAGAGAGGGTTAGGGATAGTGAAGTCGGAGGAAGTCTTTCCAAATCCGGTGAGTACTTTATAGAGAGGTCGAGATTTTTCTCTAGGAGGCTACGCAGAGGTAGCAAAAAAACCTTAAAAAGGCAGTTCGATTTTATTGGAGGAGAAGACATTTTCAGTTCTAGAAGTTGGGAATAATTTCTAGAGGGTTTTAGAAGTGTTTTCCCAGTCAGCAGTAGGTAGGATGACAAGATTGGAAATTGATTCAAGCAGCATGTTGTAGGAATTTACAAGGTAAGTTCCTCAGACAGAACACCAAAAGGACACCGCTCACAAACAGATCACAGATCAAAACACCATTATTTTGACGTGGTTAAACCCTCAGAGAGGGAAACAGTCCACGGCTTGCGCCAACGTGGCTACTACAGGCAATTTATTAATAAAAGAATGAAAATTTACATAAGCTTCTCTCATGCATGGTTTACCTACAAATGACCCTCCATGCGCTTTAAATAGAATTCATGGACCAATCGGGTGTCAAGCCACGGATCAAGTGTCGGTAATACCGAGGAGAGAGTGAACCGTTGGATCACTACATATCGTGACCGTCAGATTGTAAGTTACAAAATGTACAACGGTAAAGAAAACTCTATACCTAACTCTATACTAGACCAAGTTGAACTTAACTATTTCCTATGTGTCGGAATATCCTAACAATCTATTGGAGTTTAAGACTCTTTAATGATGAAATTTTGAATGATCTGAGCTTTCTTGGGAATGCCTAACTTGGTGTAGAGCTCAATTAATCATTCAACAGAAAGTGGGGTTTCATTTGGACCTAACTGGGTTTGTAGCATTTGATTTATAGATTCTGCTATAATGGTGAACAAAACCTGTTGATCAGGGGTGACTGTGGCTCTCTGACTTGGCATATAGCATGCTTGGCAGAAGTGGATGATTTCTGGGAATGGGTGTACCTATGGGAACAAGTACTTGGGTAAATTTGACTCCCAAAGGTGAATGTCATCATTCTGGTTCAAAAACTTGTCTTTACTCCAGTAGTGGAGTTGCAGTAGGTAGGCAGGGGAAGCAATGTCCTTGATTTGAAATTATCTATTGACTAATGGAAGGTAGTGAGCATCTAGGTGAGGGATTTGCAGAGGTCTTACATCCAGGGAGGTTTGGGAAGCAATAATTTGGTATATTCAACTGAATTAGTCTTTTTGTGGCTTTAGGAGTGAGGTCAGGAGCTCTGGAATGGTGGGGAGGGTAATTACAATATGCAAAAAAAGGGTTCGGATGCACAAAAAGTCTTTTTTCAGTTTAGGAATGTTTCCTAATTAATTTAATTAATTAACCATTCAATAATTATTGTGCATAGATCAAATTTACAGGATCATTCTAGTTCTTCCAAGAATACTTGAAATTAGCGATTTGGTGTGTAGATCGGGTTATGTGGTGGCAACAGAGGCTTTTGAGGCTTCAATTGTCAATTTGCTGCTTCAATTTGGTGTCTGCAGTGTCTTCGGGTGGTAAAAGGTGGTCAAATTGGTTGCATAGAGGTTTGGGTTGTCTGAATCGATTAACAGAGGTTTATAGTGAAAATGAGCGAAAAGAGAAAATTGGGGCTTTTTCGGCATTTTAACCAATAACAATTAGATTTTGGCGCAAGATTTATTGAATGAATAGTGGGCAATTTTGGTTTAGGTGGGGAGGTGGTTTTTGGCGATATTGCACTGCTTTTGGATGGAGGGCTGTATTTTTCGCGAGCACACGATATAACTTGGTATCACTACATATCCAAACAATGCTTGGTCAAAACCATGAATCTTGCATGCTCTTAGGCCATTAACTGTCAGACGATGAATCCACGCGATAGGGTTGTGCACCATTGGATTTGGGGGTGGGAGATCAGAGGTATATCACACAATGAATTTGCACGGACAGAGTCGGGTAGTGATTTGGCGGGGCTTGGGATTTAATTACAATGTATTGTAATTATTTAACATATAATGATGGTTTTTTAAGATAAGCAATGGGTAATTAAAGGTGGGACCATGGGTTATATGGTGGGGGTTTTTAACTATACACCAAGGCTTGGTGGGTTAAAAGGGTGTTAAGAAATTATAACCTAGGGGATTTTATAAAGCGAGATATTAGGAAAAAGCTTAGGATAAAGGGGTTTTGTGGGTTTTTAAGGGGAAAAGGGAAAATAATAAGTGGGGGGAGGGGGTAGGGGAAGTATTATTTGTGATGGGAATGTGTTGCACATTAGGGAAAGTGGTTGTGGGAAGGGGGAATGATTTTTTGAAGGGTAATGTCTAGGGAAATGATCCAGATTTAAACAGGAACACAACAAATTATAGAGGTAACCATAAACACAGATATGCAACAGAAATAATACTTCAATTCATTAATGTAAAATACTGAAATATGCTTACAAACAGTAATGGAAATAAACTAGCTAGGGCGATGGTAGCTTATCTCTGAGAAGGGATGTGGTGGCTACATGCCTCTGAACTGTAAAGGCTACATTGTGGCGGACAATCTGTCCTTTTACAAAATGTGACTTGTTACTTATAGTATTTTTCAGTTACAATACCACGGGTCAATTCCATGGGTGATGAATACCATGGGTGGATTTTACAATACCACAGGCGGATGCCATTTCAATACTGACAATACCAAGCGGTGATAAATTCCATGGGTTCGATGAATAAATATGGGTGGATGAGTACCATGGGTTGATGCCATTTTCCATTCGGATCATTCCTCCCTCCTTAAGAAGCAATGGTCCCCATTGCGTAAAGTTCCCTCCTGGGAAGCCTTTGTTGAATATGAAGAGCCACTGAAGATAATGGTTTTATGTGGTTAACCCAAAACCCTAATAAACGAAGATCCGAAGATAGAGATACCCTGTAATGCTTATGACCAACTATGATTCTGACAGTGTGCGACCTAGCAAATGGACTTCGATGACAAGGATTTTATACGGTTGACCCATAACTGTGATGTTGGTTGTTGATGAAGTAGGAGGTGCCTACATAGCCTGGGGTGGGAGGGCACGTCTCCAATGGGAACCCACTCCGAATGTTGCTCTAGAATTAAAATGGGCATAACTGAGTCAATATAACTCATAATATTTATTATAACCTATTTTTGGAAGCAGAAGGATCATTTTGCATCTTCCCATGAGTTGGAAATCCTTATCTGGACACTCTGAGATATCATATTTGCGCTACAACAATTCCGCCGTCACAAAAATTCTGATAAAATAGCTGATTTTAAATCAGCGATAGCTCCCACATCCGAACTCCGATTCGACCCATTTTTTTTTGAAATTGGTGATTTTTCGAGAGGAATTCAGATATGGTATTTGTTTTTGTAAATTTTGTACCAAATGTTTCAGATCTGATCTGCAAAGTCACCGCCAAAAAAAAATTCCTGCAAAAAAATGAAAAAAGAAAAATTCTCCCTGCTTGACCCAAGAAAGTGCTTTGTGGAGGTTGTAACACATGCCTAAAGTTTGTTGAATATTGCTGCAAAATTTGAAACTGAAATATGCATCAAACCCTCATTCCCATGGAATCATAACCTGCTCTGATACCACTGATCCAGATTTAAATAGGAACACAACAAATTACAGAGATAACCATAAACACAGATATGCAGCGGAAATAATACTTCATTTCATTAATGTAAAATACTAAAATATGCTTACAAACAGTAATGGAAATAAACTAGCTAGGGCGATGGTAGCTTATCTCTGAGAAGAGATGTGGTGGCTACATGCCTCTAAACTGTGAAGGCTACATTGTGGCAGACAATCTGTCCTTTTACAAAATGTGACTTGTTACTTATAATATTTTTTCAGTTACAATACCACGAGTCAATTCCATGGGTGAATGAATACCATGGGTGGATTTCACAATACCACGGGCAGATGCCATTTTCCATTTGGATCAGGAAAGGTGTGAAACATAGGGATCAAATGTCAAAATGAAGGGAAATGGTTTTTACAAGTAATGAAAGGATAAGGAGGGGAAATTAATGAAGTAAGTGTGTGGGGGATAGCGAAATGAGTGAAAATTAGTAAATAAGCTTTAGTGAATGTCATTTCTCTTTCACAATTCCTCCTGCACATGAAACATAGGATTAAGCATGATGAATGTGCTTTTGACTTAGCAACCTTGTGCACTTGCAAAACTTCTTCTACCTACCCTTTATTTACCCTAACATCTTCTCTTCATTGATTGGGTGCATTTGAGCTTGCTGACCCTTTATTTCTTTTTCTTTTGATAGGAAAACTATCTAATTCTAACCTTATGACTTCCAATGGCTCAGATTAAACTGTTGAGCTCATTTTTATTGTCTACCTAACTACTGATATGCCAAGATTAAACAGTTTGGCTAGATCTTTATTCTCTATCTATCAACATGAAATTTAAAGCATGACTGAATCAAGACTAAATTATTTGACCATCATGGATTGTGGCATTTTTGACAAGCTGCAAACAATCTTATTTTGTAAGGTAAAGTAAAAAGTAGTGGCATTTGAATTTGCATGCTTTTTTTATCTATTTTAATCTCTTTTTTGGGGTTCATATTTTCTACTTTTTAATCTTTTTCTTTCTTTTTGTCCTTTGATTATTATTTTAGGACATACCTTCTTTACATTTTTTAATTTTAATATGAGAAAACATTTTTCAGAAAGCAAAAGTATGACAAGACTAACCATAGCCAATTCAAAATTATGAATCCTATCATTATAGGACCCTAATAGTGGCTCTACATGGGGATGGCATTTCCTGGTGAAATGTCAAGAAATTTAATATCAATAGCCTTTGAAACGTTGACAGTGGCTGGCTTGTAACTGCTCCTCTGTGATCTGCTATATTCATAGTTATGATGGTGGACCTTTTAAAGCTCAAGGCCTTCTCTTCGGGCTTCAACCTCAAAAGATTACCTTCCAATCCAATCTAAATTTTGCAATGTTATATACAATGAGAAAAGTAAAATGAAATATTGCTAATTTATGGATAAGTAATGCTTCAACATTCTACCATTGATTGGTCCTCCTAGTAGAACTGTTCGATCTAATTGTCTCAAGAAAAATGCATTGTTACCTCTGTAACCATAAATGATATAAGGGCCTTGCCATAGGAAATCAAATTTGTCATGTTTACCCTTTTATTCTCTTCTAGAATCCCATTCCCATTTAAGTACTTTGTCACCTATGTAAAAATCATCAGCTTTGGTTTTCTTGTCAAAAATCTTTTTGATTTTATCCTGGATCACTTGTGATTTGACATAGACTTCTTCTCTGGTTTGTTGCAAGTGTATTGTCTCATTTATCCTTCTTTGGATATCATTTGGTTCTACTTGCAACTCTTGAATGATTTTCATCACTGGTACTCCTAAAGAGGATGGAAAAACAACATCCATTCCATATACTAGCTGGTAAGGAGATGTACCAATCGAATTTTTGGTAGTTAGTCTGTCTGCCCATAAGGCATTAACCAACTTTTTATTCCAGGTCTTCTTCTTGTCTTCTAGCAGTTTCTTGATGATATTAACAAGGCTTTTGTTTGAGGATTCTGCAAGTCCATTACCTTAAGGGTAATAGTCAGTGAAATGGTCGAGGGTAATGTCATATCTGTTACAAAAGTCTACCATTTTATTGGATTTGAAAGCAGCTGCATTATCAGTAATGAGCTTTTGGGGGCATCCAAATCTAGAAAGGATGTTGTTCTCAAGCAAGGAAAATTTTAAGGGCTAATATTCGTAGATGGGCTAATATTCGATGATTTTTCCAAAAACAAGATTCGTTAATTTCCATTTTTTATAAATATGATTCGCCCAAATTTTATAGTACAAATATATTTTACCTTTGAAATCGCCAAACGTTTATAGATACTATATATAAAATCATTAAAAGATTGAACATTTTTACAATGATATCAATAAACATTTTACAGTTTGCTTATTAGGGACTAGTGAGATTCGCCAAGGTTTTTAAACTTTAAGATAAATTTCCATCCTTAAAATTTTCCACGTTCTCAAGGAATGAAATGATGATAGAGTATGTGGCTTGTCTATAAGGGATGGCTTGTATCCATTTAGTAAAGTAATCAGTGGCTATCAAAATCCATTTATGTTGGGCTGAGGAGGATGGGTGAATTTCACCAATGAAGTCCAAACCCCATTGTTGAAAAGGCATTTCTGTGGAGATGGGTTTGAGAGGTAATGGTAAGAGTTTCCTTTTGCCTTCAAATATTTGGCACTTGTGACAGGAGGTCACATACTTTTTGACATCTGCAAAAAGGGTGGGCCAGTAAAAATCCACCTTTAAGATCTTATCAACGGTTGTTTTCCAGTATATGTGTCCTCCACAATCTCCTACATGAAATTCTTGCATAACTTTGTTAGCCTCATCTTTTAATAAAAAATTCAATAAAATGCCACCATTATCTTTCCAAAATAAAGCATTGTCTATGATACAATATTTCATTGATTTCATTTTCAAATATAGTTTTAGTTCTAGATTAACCAGGAGGAGCTTGTAAATTTAGTAAAACAAATATGATATCTGCATACCAAGGTGATTCTATGAATGCTTCACTGATCTATGGAGGCACCATCTCTTCTTGATCATCTAGGGAACCAATCAAATTTATATCTAAGGCCTGACAGTTCGATTTAGCCATGAGTTTAGCTGAACCTTGGCCTTTGATAAGCTTTGTGGGCTTTATTTCTATGTCATATTCCAAGATAGTGGCAATCCATTTGCCTCTCTTTCCTTTAGGCCCATTTTGTGTCAAAATGTCCTTTACTACTGAATTTGGAACATAAGCAATGATGTGTGAGTACAATATGTACACTTTGAAATCTTTAATAGCTTTCACTAAAGCAAGTGCTTGTTTTTCCATTATGTTGTACTTTAGTGTAGCATCTCTCAAAGATTTGCTGAAACATGCAATAGGCTACTCATATCCTTGATTATTCTTTTGCAACAAGACTGCTGCAATAGTACGTTTTGAAGCAAAAGAAAAAAATATAAAATCCTTTTTGAAATCAGGAGTTATGAGGACTGGTGTTTTAGTAAGGGCTTCTTTGATTGCCTCAAAAGACTGTTTGGCCTCTACTGTCCACTTAAGTGCTAAATATTTCTTTAACATGTTATTTAATTCTCTGATTAATTTTCCTAAGTTAGAAATAAATCTCCTAAGAAAATTTATTTTGCCTAAAATTGATTGTAATTCTATGATGTTTCTAGGATGAGTGATGTTCAGGATTGCCTCTATTCTAGCTGGATCTATTCTAATTCCATTTTTTGATATTATGTGTCCCAAGATTTTACCTTCTTCTAGACCAAAGAATGTCTTTTTGTGATTCAATGAAATGCCAAATTTCCTACATTTAATAAAAACTCTTCTAAAGTGATCTAGATGTTCACTATTTGATTTGGAAAACAATGTGATGTCATCTTGGTAAACCACTAGAAATCATGGATTTCATTTGCAAAAGCTATATCCATTTCTCTTTGGATGGTAGCACCTACATTCATTAGTCTAAAAGGCATCTTTAAATACATAAAAGTACCCCAAGGAGTGGTAAATGCAGTCTTTGATTGATCCGCTGGTTGAATTAAGATTTGGTTGTATCCAGAGAATCCATCAAGCAATGAAATTTTGGATGAGCCTACTACCCTTTGGAGAATGTGGTCCATTTTAGGGAGAGGGTAGTTATCTTTTAATGACACTTTGTTTAAGTTCCTAAAATCAACACAGATTCTGATTTCTCCTATTTTCTTTCTAGTAGTGACCAAATTAGAGACCCAATATGAATATCTAATTGGTGCTATGATTTGTGCATCATACATCCTTTTTACTTCCTTTTCAATTAATGGCATGAGAACTGGATTAATTCTCCTAAGCTTTTGTTTAAAGGGTTTCTAATCTTCTTTGACGGGTATCTTATGTTGAATAATGTTGGTATCATAAGACTTAAGGCCTTCATAAATCCAAGAAAAGACATCTTGAAACTCTTTGAACAGACTTATGTATTTCAACATTTCATCTAGAGGTAATGCTTTTGATATTTTGATAAGCTTGGGTTTTTCTTCTGTTCCTATGTTACATTCTTCTATGTCTGCTCTTAAAGGCTCCATTTTTGGTTTTCTAGCTACATCATTTGAATCAAACAAATCTTCTAATGGGACTAATCCCTTAGGTAAAAAATTATTCTTAAGGTTTAAAATCTCATAATCATCATCGATTATTTATTCTATTTCTACTTTTTCTAAGTTATTTACTTCTACTTTAGTGGATTTAGTGGGTTTATCTACACCTAAATAATTTATATCTATCTCAATATTTATGATATTATCTATTGTACAGTCTGTATGTATGTTACAGTTTTGAAACTCTCCTTCAGCATTCATGAAATCATATATTTGAGAATATTGTGAAAAAAACTACTAATATTTGAGATTATCAGGTATGACAGGTCTGCGTCTTACTTCTGCAGTGTACTGGTGGTTGGGCTGAAAAGGTAATCTACAAGTTCTAGCAAAAGTAGCCAAACTGTGAGCTTGCATGTTTTGTCTCCTAGGAATAATAGCAAAATTAGTTTCAAGGAGTTCCTTAATTAGATCTAGAACAGTTTCTCTGTATTGGCTAAGTCTAGGATTATTCACACAATATTCTCCTTTAATTTGTTTTCTAATCAATTTTGAGTCTCCCATGATAGAAACTCTCTTGCCTCGCAGTTTTCTGACAATTTGCAGTCATAAGATTAAAGCCTCATATTCTGCCATGTTTATTGTGCATTTAAAGTTAAATCTAAAGGCATGAACTTAATAATGATTGTTTTCCATGTTACAAATCCAAACTCCTGCACTTGCTCCTAATATTTTTAAAGAGCCACCAAAATCCAAATTCCATAGAGACTCATGAAATACATTTTCACTATCATGTGATTTGTGTTTTTATTCTACAGCTGTGATTTGATTTTTTCCATTGTCTGAATTGTACAACATAAAAGAGTCCATATCAGAATGCATGGAGTATATAGAGAAATTTTGTGGTTTTTCTGCACTACTCACCGTGTATTTCATCAAGATCTGTCTGTAAAGTTTTCTTAGCTAACCAAACACAGAGATGGTGGCATATGACATGTCTAACTGTAGAGATCCCTGCAATTTTTCTCCCCGTGAGCGAGATAACAGCATTCCATACTTGGGTGGGATATGAGCAACTACTATGTCCATAACAATACTCTTTGCTAGGCACTGGACTAGAGTCACAAACAAATCTTTAATCAGGCCAAGGCATTTGACTTGGCTGGAATCAAAAGAAAACATGTCCTTGTAGGGTTTGGTAATATCTAAGTTTAATCTCTCCATGATTTCTTTATGCATTAAGTTATGGGATGCTCCTGAATCTAGCATAGCATTATGTAAGATTTTATCATGAGCATTTAAGCTAATGTAGAATGGAGGGATGCCCTCCTGCTGATGTGTGCCATTTACTTCTGGACCAAATAATAACTCAGGTTGATCATCATTGAGGTTTACAACATCTTCCCCTTCACCTATGTTTAGTGTTTGAATGATTTGTGCTTTATATGATTCATTTTTCAATAACTCTGTCAAAGGAACTAATATTTTCAATTTGCCTATCTCAGTCTTAATGTTGAAAGGAAATTGAGCATTCCCTGATTGTGTGAGATCTTCCTGAGCAGTTGTGGTATGAGTACTTTTATCTTCTTTAGCAGCGCGCGTAATTCTGTTTGTGTACTAGCTATTTTGTTTTCAATTATCTTATTTGGAATACTTTGACTAATAGTTTCAGTTTGAGTTTCAACTGAAATAATATCTACAATTTTAGGGTTGGAAGTCTCCTGAGTTCCTATAGGGAGAATTTGCAGAACTTTGTTCACAAGAGCTTCTGTTATTTTTTTAGTTTGTATTTGGACTGATTTCTTAGTGGGAATTTTAGTATTTTTTTGTTTCTTAGGCTATACTATTTGTGAACATCATATATAGTAGATTCATAGCCTTGTTTGAAGTCAAAGGACTCTCCAGATTCTAATTGTAATTTTTGTAGTGTGTATAATTTCTGTTCTTCGTGAGTAAGAAAAACAACATCTTCGTTTTTAATCCCTAATAGGTATATCTTGGTGTCATCCTCTTCTTCATGGTTTTGTGAACCCTCAACATAGTTTTCCTGGAAAGGTGGTCTAACCTGTTGATCAAGTATAACATTCTTTCGAGTATTAAGATTTTTCCTAAAGTTGGGGTTCCTAATTGGGGGTGCTTGTTGATTTTCCCACTGAGTTTTTCTTTCCATATTTTCTAATCTATCTGTTATCCTTTATACACTTTTAGCTAAACTATCTATTTTACCATCTGAAGTGGATGGTTCCTCTTTAATGGTAATCCTTTTCTCATTTCTCATCCTAGCTTTCTTAGCTAATAAATTGGCTTCTACACTAACAACATTACTTTTCATTTGTTGCAATGTTTCAGGGTTTCTTTCTCTCAACTGGTAAGACATATCAGTGTCAAAACCATCAGGAAATTTGATTAATGCTAGGTATGGTGGAGGTTTAGTGTTTGTGGGGATTGCATTATAGATATTGTTGAACCTAGTACAATAGTCTTGAACAGATTCATTAGGAGCTCTTCTAATGTTATCATATTCAGATAGTATTTGTAAGGGGATTTTCTTTCTTTCCCATCTATCAATAAACAATCTATGAAAAGCAACTAAATCTACAATATGATTAGTAGGTAAACCTTTAAACCATTTCTTTACATCCCCTGTTAATGTTTGGGCAAATAACCTCATTTGCACATTAGACTCATCAATCTCATGTAACTGAAAGTAATCAGTCATTTTATTCACATGTTGTTGGGTAGTATACTAACCAGTAGCATCAAACAAAAAACATTTTACTTTGGTAGTCTTGGGGCATGCCATGTAGTTGAGCTGGTAAGACCAAAGGTGCATATCTGTCTTCCATGGCTGAGGTTCTAGCTTGGCTAGGAGGTAAAGTAGTGGTGCTTGGAGAAGAACTTGAGATGGTTGTGGATGAACTAGATGAGCTTGAGTTGTTTGGTTGAAGAGGAAGTTGGGGAATAACTGGTTTAGGGGAATCAAGTGTAGTGGATATTATAGGTGAGGTGGTAGTAAATGAAACTATATTTACAATTTTTGAAGACTCTGTAGAAAGTTCAGAGGTAGCAGCAATCAGGGCAGCTAATTCAACTGATTATTGAATATAAGCATCATCTATATGGCTTATCAAAGCTTATAGTTTAACAAAAGTATCCAAAACCAGTTGATCTAAATCAAGATGTATAGGCACCTTTTTTGATTGAATGAATTGAATAAAATTAGGGTCTATTACAGTTTCATGAATTGAATTTTTCGATTTGGTTCTAAACAAAGAAAGCTCAAATGATAAATCAAACTGAATATCCTCTAAATTTGATAATTCTTTGGGGAGTGAATTTGATTTAATTAACTAACTACTACTTCCTTGAGTTTTTACCTATTTTGGTTTTCTTAAAATTCTATCAGGATCATCAGTTATTGAAGATAAGCATCATCTATATGGCTTATCAAAGCTTATAGTTTATCAAAAGTATCCAAAACAAGTTGATCTAAATCAAGATGTATAGGCACCTTTTTTGATTGAATGAATTGAATAAAATTAGGGTCTATTATAGTTTCAAGAATTGAATTTTCTGATTTGGTTCTAAACAAAGAAAGCTCAAATGATAAATCAAACTGAATATCCTCTAAACTTGGTAATTCTTTAGGGAATGAATTTGATTTAATTAACTGACTACTACTTCCTTGAGTTTTTACCTATTTTGGTTTTCTTAAAATTCTGTCAGGATCATCAATTATTGTAGAAGGGTTTGGATCTAGATTTTCCCTGGTATAATGTGTTCTTTTGGGAGCCAGAATTTTAATTTTTTAAGTGTTTAATGCAAACTTTTTGAACAACTCTAAAATGACCTTAAGGTGAAAAAGATGAGATTTAAGATTTCCTTAAACTTTTATTTAAACTGAGGACTGGTCCCCAGTATGGTCACCAATATGTTATCACTCCAAAATTTCTCTAGAGTTGTTAGGAAAGAAATAATAGAGGTAACCACAAATCTACTTTGGAGATTAGGATCTAGCATTCCTAATGCTCAGAGAGGGCTCTCTCTTTATGATTTAACTTTGTTTAGTTAATTGATTTTAGGCTAGTTATTTAAGCTTTGATTGGGTTTTGATTTTGAGTTGGTGCTGGAAAAACTGACTTAGATGGACAGATGGATGTATTTTACCATTGGGCTATGGGGTCAAGTGTCAAGCAATCTGAAATGGATCAAGTTCTAAAGATAGTGTTTACAGGGCAAGGTATTTGAGTAAATTAAGATCTTAAGGCTGGATGGCGAAGTGGTTTTCTATCGGGATCAAGGAGCAATTAAGGGTTCCTCAAACTAGATAATGAAGGAAGTGGTAGGGGTCAATCGAAACTATGGAGCAATGAAGGATTCCCTAATCCGATATCAGTAGAAAACATTAAAATGATTAACTGTTCAAGAAAGAGTGTACTTAAACAAATTATGTAATATACCAGTTAATTCATTCAATTTATATAACATGCAAGTTTGTGAAACATGTAAGAAAAATAACAATTTGACAAGAGAAAATACTTCACTGAAGTGGCCCAACACATGAATCCTGTAATGCAATCTCTTTATTACTCAGTCCAATCTGCTCACTTCAAAAATGGTACAAATAACCCTCAGGTTTCAGATCAATACAACTATAGTAATGTCAAGTAATCCACCACTATACTTCGAGTTATGAAGTATTTATACAAAAATAGTTTACAAAATATCCCAAACTATCTTGGGAATTAATCTAGGAAAAATAAATATCTTCATGCAAGAAGGTAGAGATAGATATTCAACTGCTGCAATTTGTCCGTGTTTATTAGGTTGTGTTGTCTTATTCTTTGATCTTTTGTTGTTTCTTCTCCTTTGCTACTGTTCTTCCACTCTGGCTGCCTTTCACTTTGCTTTTTAACTGATTCTCTTTACTCTGATACTATTTCATCTCGCTGACCTGTTGCTTTTCTTTTATTTCTCTATTTTCACTTTTACTTTGCCTTTTTACAGTAAGTCATTTAACTTTTCCCATATCTTTCCATCTGGTAATTTGATATCTACCATTTTTCTGTAGATTTCATCTGCTTCTGTGTACTTTGCAAAGGTGGGCCTGTTCACAAAAAGGCGTTCTACCTCGTGCTGGAGGTAAAATAGGTTCTCAACTGTCTGGTATAGAACCTTTCCAGTAGCTGTCCCCTTCATAGAATAATTATTTCCCTAATCCCTTGCCACTTCTCTTATTCTCCTGTTATAGTCTTCTTGTGGCATTAATTTTTCATTTATCACTAAGGGATTTGACAGACCTTTCTACCTTAAAGAATCAAACTTAATCATCAACCTGCCTTAGCCAGCTCCATGGTTTGGCATTTGTCCTCAAGGTTCATCAATAAGTTCCTTTTGGTGAGCACTTTATTCACCTCTAATATAGTTCTAGTTTTTTCAACTATGTCCAGCTCCTGCAATTCATACGTATTTTTGGAGTTAAGCAATTGGATTACTCTGGTGGCTTCTTCTAGCATGTCTCCAAGCTCAGCCTTAGCTCTCTAAATTGCTTTTGTAGCCTCTTTGACTAAATCATTTTGTTCAAAGATGACTTGTATAGATGGCCAAATATCATTGGTAGAGACAATGATTATGGCCCATAGTTGTTCTTTGGCTTGGGCTAGTGGCTCCTTCTATGTTAGCTCTTTCTCTAAGTTCTCTATCCTCTCATTCATCCTGGTTGACTTTTGAACTTCATCGTTGTGCATAATCTGAGCTATTTTCTTCTCATCCTCTAAACTCCTTAATTGTTCCTTGAGTCTATTTATCTCAGAGGTCTGAATGGACATGTCCTCCATTTCTTTGACCAATTTGCTTGCCTCATCACTTGGTTGAGCTGTTGTTGTTTTTGAACTTGTTTTTGATGTAGATATTGTTGTAGTTGGAAGTGTTGTAGCCAGTGGAGCTGTGACCGCTAATGAAGCAACCAAGGTTGATGGAACTGCTATAGTCACTGTGGGAATGGTAGTGGCTATGGCTATCTCAAGGTTGGCCTGTTTCAGTTGTTTAAAAATGTCCAACTCCTTTTCCATTTATTTCAATTGATCATTTAATTGGAGAATGAGGTCCATCATCTCCTCCTAATGGGTTTGGGTTTTAAAGACCTCATTGGTTTGTGGATGTTCTGAATGAGGGAGATTTAATTGTTTCTTTAAAGCATCAATATCCTCACTTTTATTCTTTATCAATTTCTTTGCAGCATTGACATCATTGGGATTATGTCCAAGTTCAACCACCAAGTCTTCTAGTGACTTGATTCTATTGTCCTTGGCCTATGAGGATGCCTTTTCCAACTCATATTTTGTTGTGATACTATCCAATGAGCTTTGGATTTTGTGTACAACCATTGCTTTATTTGTCATGGTGGCATAAATCATCTCACATTCCTACTTATGGAACTCAATTTAGTCTATGGGGTGAATATCCCTAGACAAAACCTCAAATTCGATTTTCCTGTAGTCAACTGATGATTTGGGCTGTTGGACTATAGGCTGCATGAATTTCATTTGCATCTTCCCAGTCTTATTGTCAAAGGCCGACATTAACTATTTTGATTTGCAGGTTTTTCCTTGAAGTACTGGGCATAAGTCTCAGCCTTCAATGCCTCATTCCTCAACTTAATTCCCTTGTATTTTTCTTTAATATCTTTCTCTTTATCCACAGGTCTGTTGGATGAAGAGACTTCAATGTTGAGTTGTTTCTCAATAAGTTGAGTGTTTGAAGTAGAAGGTTGTTGAGTTTCACTTGAAGCTATTGGGCCTTTGCTCCTTACAACAATTGTTTCAGTGCCAGTGATTTCCATTATGTCAATGGTGTCTTCTTGTTCAGTTATAGGATTAAGCTTGGGCCTCTTCCTGTAACTCATCTCAAATCTTTCATCTGTAGTGTCCATTGCTGAGCTAGAACCTTCTTCCCGAGTTCTTTTTGATTTCTGTATTCATTGGCTGGAGTCTGCAAAATAGGAGGAATATTCATCTATTCTTCTAGGGCTGGAACTTGAAGAAAGGAACTAGTATCAATCTGCTTTTCTACATCTATCAAATTATTCTCCACATCTAGTATAGTATGATCCACATCTATCAAAGTGTTTTCCAACCATTCTCACTAGTTGGGAAATCTCTCAATGTCTTGCCTAGGATAATGTATGAAAGGACTGAATTTGAATTTGAGCCTTAGTTTATTTATGACTCCATGAGGGTCATATTGCCACATAAAACTGCTCTTGAAGTTCATCTCTTGTAAGAGTTTCTTTGCCTCTTGTCCAGCTTCCCTATTATTACAAATAAAAGGGCCCAATTGGTTTCTGATCTTAAATTGGGTTTTCTTCTTAACTGACAAGAAATTTACTTCATCATAGTTTATGATTTGCCTTAAATACTCTAATGCAAATATCCTCATGGGGAGGTATTTGGGCATTTGTAGGGAGTAATTTGGCATCCATATATTCTGATTTCTGTGTGGTCTTGGTATAGATACCAGTCTCCCACTTCACTGTTCTTTGACAACTGTAAAACTCTTTTAATCTCGTAACTAATCCTGGGTTGATAGCTACTCGTTAGCATGTTTATAACCTGATGAAAAAATGAATCAACGAAGTCTTTGTAAGTAAATACAGTGGAATACATTTGGATCAATGGTGTCCAAAAGATGACAGATCTTGGATTCCCTTGGTGTCTAACTTTTGGATGCTGATAGGAAACTTATATAACTGAAAGTACAGGAACACATGAAACAATACGGATGAGTATTTGAATACTCTCTCATTTGGCAATCTAATAATTTGTTCATGGATTCTATTGCCAAGAACTGAGCATAGTTGTAAATTGTAGTAGGAGGCTTTCCTCAGAAAAATATAGAAAAGAAAGTAAGGACAACCTCATCCACATGTTCATCTGTGGTGTACCCTAGAATGCAAGAGAGCATTGTAATAATTTGTTTGCCTCTCTCAGAGAAAATGGTGGCAGCATATGGAGGACTATCTGTTGGAGTGAAAGACTCTTTAATGATGAAAATTTGAATGATCTGAGCTTTATTGGGAATATCTAGCTTGGTGTAGAGCTCAAGTAATCCTTCAATGGAAAGTGGGGTCTCATTTGGACCTACAACTGGGTTTGTAGCATTTGATTTATAGATTCTGCTGTAATGGTGAACAAAACCTATTAATAAGGGGTGATTATGGCTCTCTAACATCGCATATAGCATGCTTGGCAGAAGTGGATGATTTCTAGGAATGGGTGTACCTATGGGAAGAAGTACTTGGGTAAATTTGACTCCCAGAGGTGAATTTCATCATTATGGTTCAAAAACTTGTCTTTACTCCAGTAGTGGAGTTGCAGTAGGTATGCAGGGGAAGCAGTGTCCTTGATTTGAAATTCTCTGTCGGCTAATGGAAGGTGGTCAACGTCCAGGTGAGGGCTTTGCATAGGTCTTACATCCAAGGAGGTATGGGAAGCCATAATTTGGTATATTCAACTGAATTAGTGTTTTTGTGGCTTTAGGAGTGAGGTCAGGAGCTATGGAATAGTGGGGAAGGTAATTACAATCTGTAAAAAGAAAATGGTTCGGATGCACAACAGGTATTTTTTCAGTTTAGGAAGGTTTCCTAATTAATTTAATTAATTAACCATTCAATAATTACTATGCATAGTTCAAATTTACAGGGCCATTCTAGTTCGTCCAAGAATACCTTGAAATTCATGGTTTGGTGTGTACATGGGGTTTTGTGGTGGCAGCATAGGCTTCTGAGGCTTCAATTTTCAATTTGTTGCTTCAATTTGGTGTCTGCAGTGTCTTCGGGTGGTAAAAGGTGGTCAAATTGGTTGCACAGAGGTTCGGGGTGTATGAAGTGGTTAACAGAGGTTTGTAGTGAAAACGAGCGAAAAGAGAAAATTGGGACTTTTTTGGGCTTTTAACCAATAACTGTTATATTTTGGTGCGAGATTTATTGAATGAATAGTAGGAAGTTTTGGTTTTGGCGAGGAGGTGGTTTTCGGTGATATCGCACTGCTTTTGGATGGAGGGTGGTATTTTTTGTGAGCATGCAATATAACCTGGTGCCACCATGTAGCCAAACAACGCTTGACCAAAACTGTGAATCTCGCATGCTCTTAGGCCATTAACCATCGGACGATGAATCCACACAATATGGCTGTGCGCCGTTGGATTTGGGGGTGGGATATCGAAGGGATATCACGCAGTGAAGTTGCACGAATGGAGTCAGGATGTGATTTGGCGGCGCCCCGGATTTAATTACAATGAATTGTAATTATTTAACAGATAACGATGGTTTTGTAAGATAAGCAACGGGTAAATAAAGGTAGGACCATGGGTTATATGGCGGGGGTTTTTAACTATACACCAAGGCTTGGTGGGTTAAAAGGGTGTCAGGAAATTATAACTTGGGGGGTTTTATAAAGCAGGATATTAGGAAAAAGCTTAGGATAAATGGTTTTTGTTTGTTTTTAAGGGGAAAAGGGAAATTAATAAGGGGAGGGAAGTATTATTTGTGATGGGAATGTGTTTCACACTAGGGAAAGGGGTTTTGGAAAGGGGGAATGATTTTTTGAAGGGTAATGTCTAGTTAAATGTGTGAAACATAGGGATCAAAAGTCAAAATGAAGGGAAAGGGTTTTTACAAGTAATGAAAAGATAAGGAGGGGAAATTAATAGAGTAAGTTTGTGGGGGATAATGAAATGAGGGGAAATTAGTAAATAAGCTTTAATGAATGTCATTTCTCTTTCAAAATTCCTCCTGCACATGAAACATAGGATTAAGCATGATGAATGTGCTTTTGACTTAGCAACCTTGTGCACTTACAAAACTTCTTCTACCTACCCGTTATTTATACTAACATTTTCTCTTCATTCATTGGGTGCATTTGAGCTTGCTAACCTTTTATTTCTTTTTCTTTTGATAATCAAACTATCTAATTCTAACCTTATGACTTCCAATAGCTCAAATTAAACTGTTGAGCTCATTTTTATTCTCTACCTAACTATTAATCTGCCAAGATTAAACAATTTGGCTAGATCTTTATTCTTTATCTATCAACATGAAATTTAAAGCATGAATGAATCAATATTAAATTATTTGACCATCATGGATTGTGGCATTTTTGACAAGCTACACACAATCTTATTTTGCAAGGTAAAGTAAAAAGTAGTGGCATTTGAATTCGCACGCTTTCATGATCTATCTTTATCTCTTTTTTGAGGTTCATATTTTCTACTTTTTTTTATCTTCCTTTATTTTTGTCCTTTGATTATTCTTTTAGGACATACCCTCCTTACATTTTTTAATTTTAATATGGGAAAACATTTTGTAGAAAGAAAAATTATGTACACTATTACAAGACTAATCATAGCCAATTCAAAAATATGAGTCCTATTATTATAGGTCCCTAACAGTGGCTCCACATGCGGATGGCATTTCCTGGTGAAATGTCAAGAACTTTAAGATCAGTAGCCTTTGAAACTTTGACAGTGGATCGCTTGTAACTGCTCCTTTGTGATCTTCTTTATTCATACTTATGATGGTGGACATTTCAAAGCTCAGGGCCTTGTCTTTGGGCTTCAACCTCAAAAGATTACCATCCAATCCAATCTAAACTCAGCAATGTTATATACAATAAGCAAAGTAAAATGAAATATTGTTAATCTGTGGATAAGTAATTCTTCAGTATTCTACCATTGACTGGTCCTCTTGGTAGATCTGTTCCACCTAACTGTCTCAAGAAAAATGCATTGTTACCTCTACAACCATAAATGATATAAGGGCCTTGCCATAGGAAATCAAATTTTTCATGTTTACCCTTTTCTTCTCTTCTAGAATCCCATTTAAGTACTTTGTCACCTATGTAAAAGTCATTAGCCTTGGTTTTATTGTCAAAAATATTTTTGATTTTATCCCGGATCACTTGTGATTTGACATAGACTTATATCTATTACAAAAGTCTACCATTTTCTTGGATTTGAAAGCAACTACATTATCAATAATGAGCTTTTGGGGGCATCCAAATCTAGAAAGGATGTTGTTCTCAAGGAATGAATTGATGACAGAGTCTCTGGCTTGTCTAGAGGGGATAGCTTCTATCCATTTAGTAAAGTAATCAGTGGCTGTCAAAATCCATTTATGCTGGACTGAGCATGATGGGTGAATTTCACCAATGAAGTCCAAACCCCATTGTTGGAAGGGTGGGCTAGTAAAAACCTGCCCTTAAGATCTTATCAATAGTTGTTTTATAGTATAAGTGTCCTCCACAATCTCCTGCATGAAATTCTTGCATAACTTTGTCAGCCTCATCTTTTAATAAACAATTCAATAAAATGCCACCATTATCTTTCCAAAATAAAGCATTGTCTATGATACAATATTTCATTGATTTCATTTTCAAAAATCTAGCTTTGGTTGTATATAAACCAGGAGGAGCTTGAAAATTTATTAAAACAAATATGATATCTGCATACCAAGGTGAATCTGTGAATGCTTCATTGATCTGTGGAGTCGCCATCTCTTCTTGATCATCTAGGGCACCAATGAAATTTATATCTAAGGCCTAACAATTCGATTCAACTGTGAGTTTAGCTAAACCTTGGCATTTGATAAGTTTTGTAGGCTTTATTTCTATTTCATATTCCAAGATAGTGGCAATCCATTTGTCTCTCTTTCCTTCAGGCCCATTTTGTGTCAAAATGTCCTTTACTACTGAATTTGGAACATAAGCAATGATGTGTGAGTACGATATGTACACTCTGAAATATTTAATAGCTTTCACTAAAGCAAGTGCTTGTTTTTCCATTATGTTGTACTTTAGTGTAGCATCTCTCAAAGATTTGCTGAAAAATGCAATAGGCTGCTCATATCCTTGATCATTCTTTTCCAACAAGGCTACTACAATAATATGTTCTGAAGCAAAATAAAAAAATATAAAATCCTTTTTGAAATCAGGACTTATGAGGACTAGTGTTTTAGTAAGGGCTTCTTTGACTGCCTCAAAAAGCTATTTATCCTCTACTATCCACTTAAGTGCTGAATCTTTCTTTAACATGTTATTTAATTCTCTGAATAATACTGATAAGTTAGAAATAAATCTCCTAAGAAAATTTAATTTGCCTAAAATGATTGTAATTCTATGATGTTTCTAGGATAAGTGATGTTCAGGATTGCCTTTATTCTAGTTGGATCGATTCTAATTCCATATTTTGATATTATGTGTCCCAAGAGTTTACCTTCTTCTAGACCAAAGAGTTTCTTTTAGGGATTCAAGGAAATACCAAATTTCCTACATTTAATAAAAACTCTTCTTAAGTGATCTAGATGTTCACTATCTGATTTGGAAAACATTGTGATGTCATCTTGGGAAACCACTAGAAAGTCATGGATTTCCTTTGCAAAAGCTATATCCATTTCTCTTTGGAAGGTACCCCCTGCATTCATTAGTCCAAAAGGCATCTTTAAATACATAAAAGTATCCCAGGGAGTGGTAAATGCAGTCTTTTCTTGATCCTCTGGTTGAACTAAGATTTGGCTATATCCAGAGAATCCATCAAGTAACGAAATTCTAGATGAACCTACTACCCTTTGGAGAATTTGGTCCATTTTAGCGAGAGTGTAGTTATATTTTAATGACACTTTGTTTAAGTTCCTGAAATCAACACAGAGTTTGATTTCTCCTTTTTTCTTTCTAGTAGCAACCAAATTAGAGACCCAATCTGAATATCTAATTGGTGCTATGATTTGTGCATCATACATCCTTTTTACTTCCTTTTCAATTAATGGCATAAGAACTGGATTAATTCTCCTAAGATTTTGTTTTAAAGGGTTTTTGATATTCTTTGAGGGGTATCTTATGTTGAATAATGTTGGTATCAGAAGACTTAAGGTCTTCACAACTCCAGGCAAAGACATCTTGAAACTCTTTGAATAGACTTATGTATTTCAACATTTCATCCAGAGGTAATGCTTTTGATATTTTGATAAGATTGGGTTTTTCTTCTATTCCTATGTTACATTCTTCTATGTCTGCTCTTAAAGGCTCCATTTTTTGTTTTCTAGCTACATCATTTGAATCAAAAAAATCTTCTAATGGGACTAATCCCTTAGGCAAAAAATTATTCTTAAGGTTTAAAATCTCAGAATCATCATTGATTATTTCTTCTATTTCTAAATTTTCTACGTTATCTACTTCTACTTTAGTGAATTTAGTGGGTTTATCTATATCTAAAGTATTTATATCTATCTCACTATTTATGATATTATCTATTGTATAGTCTGTATCTATGTTACACTTTTGAAACTCTCCTTCAGCATTCATAAAATCATATATTTGAGAATCTTGTGGAAAAATCTTCCAATATTTGAGATTATCAGGTATGACAATTCTGTGTCTTACTTCTACAGTGTGGTGGTGGTTGGGCTGAAGAGGTAATCTGCAAGTTCTAGCAAAAGTAGCCAAATTGTGAGCTTGCATGTCCTGTCTCCTAGGAATAACAACAAAATCAATTTCAAGGAGTTCCTTAATCAGATCTAGAACAGTTTCTTTGTATTGGCTAAGTTTGGGATTATTCACAGAATATTCTCCTTTAATTTATTTTATAATCAATTTTGAGTCTCCCATGATAGAAACTCTCTTGGCTCCCAGTTTTCTGACAATTTGCAGTCCTACGATTAAAGCCTCATATTCTGCCATGTTATTTGTGCATTTAAAATGTAATATAAAGGCATGACCTTTAGAGTGATTATTTTCCATGTTATGAATCCAAACTCCTGCACCTGATCCTAATCTATTTACAGAGCCATCAAAATCCAAATTCCATAGAGACTCGAGAAATATGTTTTCACTATCAGGTGATTTGTGTTTTTCTTCTACAGTTGTGATTTCATTTCTTCCATCGTCTGAATTGTACAAGATAAAAGAGTCCATATCAGAATGCATGGGTATATAGAGAAATTATATGGTTTTTCTGCACTACTCACCATGTATTTCATCAAGGTTTCTCTGTAAAGTTTTCTTGGTTGACCAAACATAGAGATGGTGGCATATGACATGTCTAACTATAGAGATCCCTGCAATTTTACTCCCCATGAGCGAGATAACAGCATTCCATACTTGGGTGGGATATCATCAACTACTATGTCTAGAAAAATACTCTTTGTTGGGCACTGGACTAGAGTCTCACACAAATCTTTAATTAGGCCGAGGCATTTGACTTGGATGGAATCAAAAGAAAATAGGTCCTTGTAGGATCTACTAATATCTAAGTTTAATCTCTCCATGATTGCTTTAGGCGTTAAGTTATGGGATTCCCGTGAATCTAGCATAGCATTATGTAAGATTTTATCATGAGCATTTAAGATAATGTAAAATGGAGGGATACCCCCTGCTAATGTGTGCCATTTACTTTTGGACCAAATAATAACTCAAGTTGATTATCATTGAGGTTTATACCATCTTCCCCTTCATCCATGTTTAGTGTTTGAATGGTTTGTGCTTTGTATGATTCATTTTTCACTAAATCTATCAAAGGAACTGATATTTTCAGTTTGGATATCTCACTCTTAATGCTGAAAGGCAATTGAGCTTTGCCTAATTGTGTGAGATCACCCTGAGCAATTATGGTCTCAATGCTTTTAACTTCTTTTCTAGCACGTGGTAATTCAGTTTGTGTACCAGCTGTTTTTGTTTTGAATTCTCTTATTTGAAATAATTTGACTAACAGTTTCAGTTTGAGTTTCAACTGAAGTTATATCTACAATTTTAGGGTTGGAAGTCTCCTGAGTTCCTCTAGGGAGAATTTGCAGAACTTTGTTCACAAGAATTTCTGTTATTTTTTTAGTTCGCATTTGGACTGATTTCTTAATGGGAATTTTAGTATTCCTTTTGCTTCTTAGGTTGTACTGTTTGTGAACTTCATATATAGCAGATTCATAGCCTTGATTGAAGTCAAAGGACTCTCCAAATTATAATTGTAATTGTTGTAGCATGTACAATTCCAGTTCTTCCTGAGTAAGAAAAACAACATCTTCATTTTTAATCCCTAATCGGTTTATCTAGGTGTCACCCTCTTCTTCATGGTTTTGTGAACCCTCAGCATAGTTTTCCTGGAAAGGTGGTCTAAGTTGTTGATCAGGTATAGAATTCTTTCTAGTAGTAAGATTTTTCCTAAAGGCGGGGTTCCTAATTGGGGGTGCTTGTTGATTTTCCCACTGGGTTTTTCTTTCCATATTTTCTAATCTATACATTATCGTTTCTACACTTTTAGCTAAACTGTCTATTTTACCATCTGAACTGGATGGTTCCTCTTTAATGGTAACCCTTTTCTTATTTCTCATCCTATCTTTCTTAGCTAATAAATTGGCTTCTACAGTAACAACATTACTTTGCATTTGTTCCAATGTTTCAGGGTTTCTTTCTCTCAACTAGTAAGACATGTAAGTGTCAAAACCATCAGGAAATTTGATTAATGCTAGGTCTAGTCGAGGTTTAATGTTTGTAGGGATTGCATTATAGATACTCTTGAACCTAGTACAATAGTCCTGAACAGATTCATTAAGCGCTCTTATAATGTTATCATATGAAAATAGTATTTGGAAAGGGTTTTTCTTTATTTCCCATCTATCAATAAACAATCTATGAAAAGAAACTAAATCTACAATATGATTAGTAGGTAAACCTTTAAGCCATTTTTTTACATCCCCTGTTAGTGTTTGGGAAAATAACCTCATTTGCACATCAAACTCATCAATCTCATGTAACTCAAAGTAATCAGTCATTTTATTCACATGTTGTTGGGCTATATATTGACTAGTAGCATCAAACAAAAACATTTTACTTTGGTAGTCTTGGGGCACGCCATGTAGTTGAGCTGGTAAGACCATAGGTGCATATCTGTCTGTCATGATTGAGGTTCTAGCTTGGCTAGGAGGTAAAGTAGTGGTGCTTGGAGAAGAACTTGAGATGGTTGTGGATGAACTATATGAGCTTGAGCTATTTGGTTGAAGAGGAAGTTGAGGAATAACGGGTTTAAGGGAATCAAGTGTGGTGGATATTATAGGTGAGATGGTAGTAAATGAAACTATATTTACAATTTTTGAAGATTCTGTAGAAAGTTCAGAGATAGCAGCAGTCAGGGCAGCTAATTCAACTGGTCGTTGAAGATAAGCATCATCTATATAGCTTATCAAGGTTGAGGTTAGAGCTTCTAGTTTATCAAAAGTATAGAAAACAAGTTGATCTAAATCAAGATGTATATGCACCTTTTTTCACTCACTGAATTGAATAAAATTAAGGTCTATTACAGTGTCATGAATTTAATTTTCTGATTTGGTTCTAAATAAACAAAGCTCAAATGATAAATCAAACTGAATATCCTCTAAACTTGATAATTCTTTAGGGAGTGAATTTGCTTTAATTAATTGACTACTACTTCCTTGAGTTTCTATATTTTTTGGTTTTCTTAAACTTCTGTCAGGATCATCAACTATTGTAGCATGGTTTGGATCTGGATTTTCACTGGTATAATGTGTTCTTTTGGGAGCCAAAATTTTAATTTTTTAAGTGTTTAATGAAACATTTTTGAACACCTCTAAAATGACCTTAAGGTGCAAAAGATGAGATTTAAGATTTCCTTAAAGTTTTATTTAAACTGAGGACTAGTCCCTATTATGGTTTCCAATATGTTATCACTCCAAAATTTCTCTAGAGTTGTTAGGAAAGAAATAATAGAGGTAACCACAAACCTGCTTTGGAGATTAGAATCTAGCCTTCCTAATGCTCATAGAGGGCTCTTTCTTTATGATTTAACTTTGTTTAGTTAATTGATTTTAGGCTAGTTATTTAAGCTTTGATTGGGTTTTGATTTTGAGTTGGTGGTGGAAAAACTGATTTACATGGATAGAGGGATGTATTTTACCATTAGGCTATGGGGTCAAGTGTCAAGCAATCAGGAATGTATCAAGTTCTAAAGATAGTGTTTACAGGGCAAGGTAGCTGAGTAAATTAAGATCTTAAGGCTGGATGGTGAAGTGGTTTTCAATCGGGGTCAAGGATCAATTAAGGGTTCCTCAAACCGGATAATGAAGGAAATGGTAGGGGTCAATCGCAACTAGGGAGTAATGAAGGATTCACTAATCTAGATATAAGTAGAAAACATTAAAATGATTAACTGTTCAAGATAGAGTGTGCTTAAACAAATTTCGTAATATAATTCCAGCTAATTCATTCAATTTAGATAACATGAAGTTTGTGAAACACTTAGAAAAATAACAATTTAACAAAAGAAAATACTTCACTGAAGTGGCCCAACACATGAATCATGTAATGCAATCTCTTTATTACTCAGTCCAGTCTGCTGACTTGAAAAATGGTACAAATAACCCTTAGGTTTCAGATCAATACAACTATAGTAATGTTAAGTAATCCACCACTATACGTCGAATTATGAAGTATTTATACAAAAATAGTTTACAAAATATCCCAAACTGTCTTGGGAATTAATCTAGGAAAAAGAAATATCTTCATGCAAGAAGATAGAGACAGATATTCAACTGCTACAATTTGTCCATGTTTATTAGGCTGTGTTGTCTTATTGTTTGATCTTTTGTTGTTTCTTCTCCTCTGTTGTTGGTCTTCCACGCTGGTTGCCTTTCACTTTGCTTTTTAACTAATACTCTTTAGCCTTGTACTCTTTCATCTAGCTGACCTGTTGCTTTCCTTTTATTGCTTTGTTTTCACTTTTACTTTGCATTTTTACAGTAAGTCATTTAACTTTTCCCATATCTCTACATCTAGTAATTTGATATTTACCATTTTTCTGTAGATTTCATCTGCCTGTGTGTGCTTTGCAAAGGTGGGCCTGTTCACAAAAAGGTGTTTTACCTCATGTTGGAGGTAAAATACGTTCTCAAATGTCTGGTATAGAACATTTCCGGTAGGCATCCCCTTCATAGAAGAATTATTTGTCTGATCCCTTGCCACTTCTCTGATTCTCCTGTTGTAGTTTTCTTGTGGCATTAATTTATCATTTATCACCAAGGGATTTCGCAGACCTTTCTGCCTTAAAGCATCAAACTTAATCATGAACCTACCTATAGCCACCTCCATGGTTTGGCATTTGTCCTCAAGGTTCATCATTAAGTTCATTTTGGTGAGCACTTTCTTCACCTCTAATATAGTTCCAGTTCTGTTATCTATGTCCAGCTCCTACAATTCATACTTATTTTTGGAGTTAAGGAATTGGATTATTTTGGTGGCTTCTTCTGGCATGTCTCCAAGCTCGGCCTTAACTCTCTGAATTGCTTCTGTAGCCTCTTTGACTAAATCATTTTGTTCAAATATGACTTGTATAGATGGCCAAATATCATTGGCAGAGTCAATGATATTGGCCCATAGTTATTCTTTAGCTTGGGCTAGTGGCTCCTTCAATGTTGGCTCTTTCTCTAAGTTCTTTAACCTCTAATTCATCCTAGTTGACTTCTAAACTTCATCTTTGTGCATAATCTAAGCTATTTTATTCTCATCCTATAGACTCCTTAACTGTTCCTTGAGTCTATTTATCTCAAAGATCTGAATGCACATGTCCTCCATTTCTTTGACCAATTTTCTTTCCTCATCACTTGGCGGAGCTATTGTTATTCTTGAACCTATTGTTGATGTAGATGTTGTTGCAGCTAGAAGTGTTGTAGCCCGTGGAGTTGTGGGGAACAATGAAGCAGTCAAGGTTGATGGAACTATTGTAGTCACTGTGGGAATGGCAGTGGCAGTGGTCGTCTCAAGGTTGGCCTGTTTCAGTTGTATTAAGTTGTGCAACTCCTTTTCCATTTCTTTCAATTGATCATTTAATTGGAGAACAAGGTCCATCATCTCCTCCTGATGGGTTTGGCTTTCTAAGACCTCCTTGGTCTGTGGATGTTTTTCATGAGGGAGATTTAATTGATTCTTCAAAGTACCAATATCCTTATTTTTATTCTTTATCAATTTCTCTGTAGCATTGACATCATTGGGATTATGTCCAAGTTCAATCATCAAGTCTTCTAGTGACTTGATTCTATTGTCCTTGGCCTGTGAGGACGCCTTTTCCAACTGTGATGTGATATTATCCAATGAGCATGGATTTTGTGCACAACCATTGCTTTATTTTTCATGGTGGAATAAATCATCTCACCTGCTTGCTTATGGAAATCAATTTGGTATATGGGGTGAACATCCCTAGCCAAAACCTCAAATTCGATTTTCCTGTAGTCAGCTGATGATTTGGGCTATTGGACTGTAGGCTACATGAATGCCATTTTCATCTTCCCAGTCTTAATGTTAAAGGCCAAAATTAACCTATTTTGATTTGGAGGTGTTTGCTTGAAGTACTGGGCATAAGTCTCAGCCTTCAATACCTCATTCCTCAACTTAATTTACTTGTATTTTTCTTTAATATCTTTTTATTTATCCACATGCCTAGTGGATGAAGAGACTTCAATGCTAAGTTGTTTCTCAATAAGTTTAGTTTTTGAAGTAGAAGGCTGTTGAGTTTCACCTGAAGCTATTGGGCCTTTACTCCTTCCAACCATTGTTTCAGTGTCAGTGATTTCCACTATGTCAATGGTGTCTTCTTGCTCAGTTACAAGATTAAGGTTGGGCCTCTTCCTGTAACTGGTCTCAAATCTTTCATATGTAGTGTCCATTTCTGAGCTACAACCTCCTTTCCTGGTTCTTTTTGCATTTATATCTTCATTGGCTGGAGTCTGCAAAATAGGAGAATATTCATCTGCTCTTCTAGGGCTGGAACCTGTAGAAATGAACTAGTATCAATCTACTTTTCCACATCTATCAAAGTGTTTTCCAACCATTCTGATGTTGGCATTATGTTTCTGGTATGGTTATAAGTTACAGATGTTGTACTTGATGGCAACACCCATGGCAAGGGCTCTCAATATGATGAAAATTAAGAAGTACGCAAGAGAACAGTTCAGAAGGTGCGTACCCGCAGGTACGCTGTGAAGGGACCGCGTCCTGACACGCAGGTTACCCATTCATGAGGTACGTACCCCAGTGCACACATTTCAAGGCAGTAAAGCGCGCACACGTGGGGTTCCTTATGTTTAAATCTTGGTATTTAGCCGACGGTATTGTGTTATCATGGTTCTGGCCCGTGGTATTGTTTATTTTATTATTACTTTTGAGCCCCATGATCCTCGATTTAAGGAAGAGCTTGCCTATATAAAGCAAAGGAGATCATTTGGCTTAGTATGCTTTTGGGTTGAATATCTTAAGATCTGATCTATTGGGTTATTGTTTCAAAAGGCTTGATCTATATGAAAGTGAAAGTGGAAAGCGAATCTGTAAAGGGTTATCTCCCGAGCGCTTGATCAGATCTGGGCATCCGTCTAACTGTAGCACACCTGTGATCTGCAAATTCAGCCCTAATCTGAGGTACGCAGGTGATTAACGGTGCCTCTGCGTGGGTACGCAGAGAAGAAGAAGGCGAGCTGCGCAGGTACGCAGAGCAGACGAAGAGTGACTGCGTGGGTACGTAGAGTAGGAACAGGAGAATTGCGTGGGTACGCCAAGAAGTAGTGATTCAGGTGCGTGCCTACTGTAACAGTACGCGACGCGATAGTTATTTTGGGTGTGTGCCTACTGTGGCAGTACGCGGCGTGATATTGTTTTTGGGTGCGTACTGTACGCAGCGCGACAAAATAAGTAGTGTGTGGGCACGCAGTGCAGCAGAAGGAGATCTGTGGGTATACGCAGAGAAGCAGAGGGTGAAGTGCGTACCAGCGCAGGCCAAAGAAAGGAAAGTTGCGTATCTGTTTCATGACTATCTGTTGACTAAATTTTTCTGTTGATAAGGTGTTCTGGGTTTAGTTCTGTTATATTGATCTGGTTACTACAGCTGACTGTAATTTATATGTACTTCATGTATATGGACTCAGTTTGAAAATTTATGAAAAGTGGTCCTTGTAAGAAAAGAAGTAGGGGGTTGTAGCTCCCTTCCAGGAGAGACTGGAAAACGAGAGAGAGTTGTAGCTCTCTGCAGGTTGCAGCCTGCGTACTGGTAAAGGACTGCACCAGTACAAGACCATTGTAAAAGGAGTTTCTAATTTGAAAGAAGAAAGAGACATATTGCAGCAGGTGGTTTTCACCCACATTGGGTTTCCACCTTACATCTTGTGTTCTTTGGTGTGACTATCTGTTTTCTTTGTTCATGCTCATTATTTTATGGTACCTGACATGCAAAACTATATCAAAGAACAAATAAGGAAGATTTATTAAAAGAAGTAGATAATACTGATTCACCCCCCCTCTCAATATTATTTCCAACAGAATACAGAAAGAAGTGAGGATGAAGGATTGTGTGAGATCATTGAATCTGATTGAAGGATAAAAGTAAAGTTTGGGAGTGGCAGGGGTTAAGGAATAGGCAGAGTTAAGCTCAGAAGAGAGTTATGTGGCAGAATAGTGAAGGACTAGAATCCTGAAGAAAGTGAAACCATAGAAGAACATTCAAGAAACGACATAAAAACAATGTAAAGAGAAGGACAAAGAAATGAGGTAACGATGCACAAGAGTCGTTGGATCTAAAGATCAACGAATGAGGTTGAAAGTGATAGGCAACCAAGATTAAGTCGTACAACGTAAGAGAAATAAATGAATGGTGGAGATTAAATCCAAGTATTTGCGGAAGGTGAATTGTGGGAATCAATTTGGATCGTCAGATCGATAGATCTGGTAGATCAACGGTGATTAACAACTGATGCGGGGTAGGAGAGTACGAGATGACTTGATCGTGGTTGAAGGCCCACACTGAATTTTAACCGTTGATCTCATTAGTCAACGCTAAAGTCACAGTCAACTATAGTATTAGGCCTGTAATTAACACGCGTGCTAATTGAAGTGCCACATACCATCGGATCAAATGGGTTTTGATCTAAGGTGCAGGATCATCGACCAACTCTGTTGATCAAGGAAGACATCAACAATCGGATTAAAGGTAAGATCAATGGTCGAGATTGAAGCTGATAAGGCTTGGGCCAGAGCTGACCCAAGAAGGTTACGAGTGAAGTTTTATTTTATTTGGATTCCAATTGTGTTTATCACATATCGCATGTGAGAAGAGGAGTCTTAGGAATGCGATGGAGTCACATGTTGGTGTGATCCACGATATTGTGACAACCATTGATCTAATGGTTGAAATGAATGGTGGAAAGAGCAAACATATAATGCAAATCGAGAGTTCTGGATGAATATTCTATTGAGTCCTTTCAAACTTCGCGATTGCGATATATGATTTGTTGGCACATAGAGTGGGGTTTAGTTAGCATGTGCAGGTATAGAATTAACCTAAGTTGTTATAAAGGTTGAAGGGTTGAGTTATAAGATTCCGCAAAAAAAGATTAACAAAGGGTCGGACTGGGGTTAGTTATTAAATCGTTCCGCATGACATTCAATTAAGGGGCCTTAAACCTTAATCTATGAATGCTTGACTAGGCAGGGTAATAGAAATTCTGGGACAGATGAGATTATGCATTTTATATGCATATTAAGGGTATTTCAGGTTTTTCTTGCGACAATTCTCCCCCTAGGCCTATGCTTCCTCTTTTCTAAAACATAATTCTTTTGACATTGAAAGGTTTATCCACATGAATTAATGCTTATCCTTATTTGCAATTCTCTCAAATTTTCTTTTCTTTCCAATTGAACTTCACCATTCATTGCACTTTCAACTACAAACTTTTCTTTTCACATTGAATGGTCTCCCCATTAGCTAGTGCTTCCCCTTATTTCAAAATTCTACCCCTTTTTCTTTTATTTATAATTGAGTTCAACCATTCAATTCACTTTCAAATACTAATTTAGATGCTCCAAACTTTCGATTTCATCATCCTTCTCCTCTGGTTCATTCTTACAAGATCCCATGTTCTTAATGTGGTATGAGATGTTGCAATATCACATGCTTACCTATTTGAAATCAGGCGAGAGGAATATCATTCCCGAATTTTATCTTATATATTCAAATGATTCTTTCAGAATAAGTTTAGTAAAGATATTTACTACCTATTTCTTAGTAGAAATGTATTCTAGTTTAACATTATTTAACCATTTTCTCTCTGATAAAGTGATACTTGATGGAAATGTGTTTTATCTTCTAATGTATCACAAGGTTCTTTCAAATTTCAATTGAACTTGTATTATCACAGATGATTGATATTGGTTGAACATATTATATCCTAGTTTCCTTCAGAGTCTACCTCATCTAGAGAACTTGAGCGAAACATGTTGCTACTACAATGAATTCATCTTCAACTATAGAAATATATATTAAAGCTTGTTCCTTGCTCAACCATTACACTAGATACTTTTCTAGAAAAAATGCACCTCCAGTTGTGCTTTTCTTTTCATCCACTCATCTTTCCCAATCGACATCAATATCTTATTTTAAGTAAAGTATTTGGTTCTTGAATACGATAGGACGAAGTACAAAGTACACCTAAAGCATATGAATATTCTCTTAACTACTTGAACATGTGTCTCCTTTAGTGCGTATTGAAATCTTGCACAAACCCTACTGCTTGCATAATATTTTGTCTTGATTCTATTAGATATTGCAAATTTCCAATCATTGACAAATACATAGTTTCATTTTCATCCAGAGATTCATCATATTTTCTCAACTTGCATCCTATGGCCATACGTTTGTTGATAAGTGCACAATTTTCCATGCTAAATTTCTTTAATGTTTCCTATAGATATCAGAATTCAGGCTTCTGTGATTCATGATTTATACCAAATATTTTCTAGATGAAATCACATGTACATTTTAAATTCGACGCATTTCAGTCCACTTATTGTGGTTCATAGAGATACTTTTTTTGGGAAATGAATATACCATTGTATGATTGAGTCATTTGCAAACTTAAGAAAAATGGCAGTTATCCTTGCATGGGCATCTAAAATTCCTTTTACATTTATATTTCAAGCCTTTCACTCATTATATAAGAATTACTTTTTAAAATGATGTCATATACATATAACACAGTAATTTAAGAAAAATCATTACCTAATTTAATATAAAGATTGTTTTCTCATGTTCCTATTTTCAATCATTGTTGTTGTAGATACTTGTTAAGTCCTGAGTACCAAGCCTTGGAATTTTGATTTATACCATATAGTGCTTTTTTGAATTTGCACATTCACGACAACCAAAATCATTTTGGTAATTCAACATATAATTCTTTCTCTAAATCATAATTCAAGAAGGTTGATTTGACATCCATTTGATGGACCTTGAACATTTTAAAACAAGAAAATGAAAAAAACATTTTGATGCCATGAATTATGGTTACCAAAGAAAAGGTTTCCTGAATATCAACTCTTTCCACTTTTGTATACCCTTTGCAGACTAATCTAGTCTTATTGCTCACTACTTTTCAATGTTCAGTTAGTTTGTTCCTTAAGACCCACTTAGCTCCAATTATATTCCTATATTTTGGTGTAGGGACAATTTCCTATGTATTTTTTTTCTTAGGCTTGTCTAGCACTTCATCAATAATAGTAAACTAATGCTTATCTTCACAAGTTTCATAAAATTTCAAGGGTTTTATTTTGGATAATGAGAAAAGGTTTGCATGCCATGGTGTGCTTATGAATTTCCTTCTAGTCTGAACCCTTGAGTCCTTAGTGCAATGGATTTGATTTGATGGATGAAGCTTCAAAACATACCTTGGTGGAAATGTGGAGGTTCTACCTCTTCTTCCACTTCCTCTTGTTTTTCTCATTCTTCCTCTTCATTTTCTCTATTGATTATTTCTCGTACCGCTTCACTATTTTATTGTTTTTCTTCAAGGAGCAATGCTTCATCTATTCTCACACTAATGCATTCAACTATCATGTGCAGTCATTTTTTATAGGATTTGTATCCTTTTCTCTTAGATGACTTACCAAGAAAGATTCCTTCATATACTCCACAATCAATTTTTCCAAAGTTATCTTGATTTATATTGATATAGTGTTTTCTTCCAAATACCTTGAATTTTTTTATTGAAGTTGGCCTATTTTTCCATAATTCATTGGTGATCTTATTGTTTTTTACACTAATGTGACTATTATTTAGTATATTAATTGTTATGAGAAGCTTCTACCCAAAAGGTGTTTGGAACACTAGCTTCATTAAGCATAGTTCTTTCCATTTCTTGCAAAGTTCTATTATGTCTTTAAACAACTACATTTTTCTAAGGAAATTGTGACATTGATAAATGTATTTTAATCCCATTGTCTAAAAACAAATATTGAATTCATCATAGGTAATTATCCTCCCATGTCAAATATCAATCACTTTATCTTTAAATCAATTTCATTCTCAACTTGGGCTTTGGCTTTTTTGAGCTTTCGAATTGTTTCACATTTTTATTCAAGTAAATGAACCCATTTCATTCTAGTATGGTAATTTATTATTAACATGAAGTATCTATCACCTCTTAGAGTACTCATTCTTATGCGAATACACATATATGTGTGAAAATATTCTAGTGGCCTTGTTTATGAGTGCTCTATTGTATTGAAGTGGACTCGAGTTTGCTTCCCATGCTGAAAATCCTTTCAAATAATATTATTTGGATTTTAAATCATAATAATTCTTGTTACTTCCCTATTCTACTAATTTTATCAATATGGTCAAAGATGATATGACTTAGCCTTTTGTGCCATGACCAAATTGCATCAAATTTCCCCATGTAACCTTTCTTTTGTTCAATCTAATATGTATACACTAGTTGAGGTTCTAGTTGCATTTTCCACCACTTTTCCAAAATCTACTTTCTCAATTTCAAATCATGTAGGATAAAATGTGACATCATATCCTTGATCACACATTTTTCTTACACCTCAAATATTATGTTTTATACCATCAACATACACAACATTTTGAGCTTTGTTTTTTTCCATTATCAAGGATAACTATTGCTTTACCCATTATTCTTGTTGGTGCATTGATTGCAAAATCAATACTTCCTCCCTTGTTTCATCTCTCTAGTCATATCCTTTAATCATCCACTACCAATATTTTGTTGATTTTCATGGTTTCAAGCACATAGTACAAATCCATACTCTTATTTTATTTCCAACTTTTATTTCCAAATCTTTTCTTTTACACTCACTTTTTTTGTGTCCATGGTTATTATATTTTTAACATTCAACATAATCTAGTAGAGGATAAAATGTATTGCAACCACCTTTATAAGTGTTTTTAGGTTTGTTTCTTTCATATTCAATCATTAGGGTCTTCTTGACCCCATGCTTATTTTTATAATATAGTAATTTCTTATATAGGCTCTATAATAAATTTCCTTCTAGAAAAAAGTATTACATGAAAATAAGTAGCCATAAAAAAATAATTGATACTTGGATATGAAGAGCCTTCTTGGTGGAGAAATTCTTCCAAATTCATTCCTAGGCCATGTCTAATGTTCACCTTATTTCCTTTTGCTACTTGTGTGGTTTAATAGGATCATTTCTTTATTAATCCCTAGTTTCATTAATAAATTTGTTTGCATTGTTTCTAGATCCTTTGAACAAATTGGAATATGTTTTCTATTCTCCTTCTTCTGGTGTCTTTGATCTTAGTTCTCGTTTGAACATCTCATGATCTTCATTATCGTGAAGAACTATTTTAATAGAGGGAGATATATTGTATTGAATATTGTTATTTAATTATTCAATTCCATTTTGAAACTTGAAGTTCATGTTCAACTGAGAATTTTCATTCTCCAGATCCTTTCATAAAGATGTGACCTTTGCTTCTATTCTCACAATATTTGGTTTTTTTCTTCTAGCAAACATATTAGTGTATACTATATTTTTATTGGCATTTCTATTTCTATATTTTAGAGTGTTAAAATTGAATAATCGTACACCTAATAGTACAATTGAAAAGACACTAAAAATTGTCTAGCAAAATACACAAGTGAACATTGTCCAACTAAATACATCATGATGTTTAAAAAATCAAAATTCTCCTAAGATTCAAAGTTTATAAAGAAAAAAAATGAGGTTGCGCGTCTATTTCTTTTATAAACACGCATGTGTAGAATATCATTTGAATGTCGTGTAGTTGCAGAAAAGGATGACTCAACGATTCGGGACCACTCTACACACTTGGGGCTGATTCTCTCACATGAGCTCGGTCCAATACAGTTGAATTCAAGTTGCCTTGAAGATATTTAGTGCTCAATGGTTTCATATTGTCCTACTCATGTGTCATTATCATAAATGAACCAAAAGGGAGGAAAAGGATTAAAAAAATTCTATATAAATAGGCCATGGGAGAACTAAAATATGAGACATTGTTATGCTAGCCAAATTGTTGTTTGAGAAAACCACCATTGCATTGTTAAAGCCAGAGAAGGGAAGAACAATAGCATGTTGGCCATATTGCTTCTAAGAAATCAATCATATTATTGAAAGAAGAGGAATCCACCATTGGAGAGTATTCATACTTCTTTGAGAGAGAGGAGAAACTTGCAAAGAGTTTGAGGAAGAGAAACCCCCTTGCTGAGGATTTTTGGGCTCCACAACTCAAAGAATTCTCTTCAAGTGGCTAAGATTCATCTATTGTATTCAACCTCCACTACCAACAGTCAATAAAGGGATATTTTTCCATTATCTTATTGATTTGTTTGCTCCATTGGAGCATTTTTTGTGTATTTACCTCTTTGTTTAGTTTATGTTTATGTATGCATTGTTTCCACTATTTACAATGTTGTTTTTTTAATTTAAGTATGTCCACTAACAAAACCAATTTTGATTGTGATCCTTTGCATGGAACAATCAACTGCTAAGGGGGTCTCTTTTGGTACACTTGTGCTCCAAAAAAACTACAACAGGAATGTCGACCATGCTAATATCTTTTCATTAAGCTAAATATTGTTCTTGCAGGACCACCTCTCTAAACAACCATCCTACAAGGCGCTCAAAACCTGTTTGGAATTTTTACATACCCCAATGATCTATTCTGAACCCGCAAAAGTGGAATTTTCCTTTTCTTTCTCGCCCACACGTATTTTTCTCTGAGAGATGCACGTGCATATGTGTGTGCTAAAACCTTTGCAGTCAAGAGAAATTAAAAATGAGCCTTCTGTTTGTCTCTTTTCTCAAGTGATTAGCATCCTTTATTGTATTTCCTTCACATCAACATTTTCTTTGTTCTATTCAATACCCCTCGTTGCTTTACTAACCTTAATTGGAGAAGAAATTAGAGTATTTTTCATTTTATATTTGAAAATACACACAGAACTTAATTAGGGAGAAAAGTAACTGGCCAAATTCCACATATGTTGTTTAACCTATTTTTCTTAAATTTTTTGCAAATAACATAGCTTAATTAGCAAAGGAGTAAGTGGCCTACCATCCACAAATCTTGCTACTCACCAAAGAATTTCATTTTTTGGGGACTAGGAGAATGTTGGGTTGCGTTATATTCTTTCCACAACAAGCCTACGTAGTTTATGGGAGGGGGGGGGGGGGGGGGGGGGGTCACATGGTGGGGAGGCAACCCTCCTTGTATGGGGGGTTTGAGGATGGTGGTTAGTCCCCCTCTACGGGGTCCGAGGCAGTGCCCCATGGAAATTTTTTTTGGACCCTATATTAGGTTGGGTGGACCTACCTATGGTTTTATGCATGGTTTTCGCACATGGTTTTGGATGCAATGGTTTTTGATCCATGGTATTGGATGCTTCGACATGTAAAAATATGTATTGTAACATTGAAAGGAACATAATTAAAAATAAATCTAGAAATCCCGGTTTTGGGATCCAGGGGAAAATCTCTGTGTATATGTGTTTTTTGTGTTATGCTCTCACATTGTTTATTTTCTGTTGTTACAATTCGTATGCAGGTAATTTTTGTATGGGGTTAAAACCGACATTTGGTATTAGAGTTGTTTTGGCTTCAAGGGGACACCTTTGTTGTTGATGGGTTTCGCTCGGGCCTGTGGTAGACCCTATTCAGTGGGAGATATGCGGGATCGATTTTGGTGATGAAAGAAGATGGCGAGCAGTGGAAAGATAGAGATCGAGAAATTTAATGGTCAGAGTTTTGATTTGTGGAAACTCAATATGGAGGATCTATTGGTGGATGAAGATCAGTGGATCGACGTGGTAGATCTGGGTACTAAACAAACGAGAGTGTCCGTTGAAGAATGGAAGAAGTTAGGTCGGAAGGCTAATTGCACAATATTATTGTGTGTCTCAGATTCGGTATTGGTGAATGTATCAGGGGAAGCTACGGTTAAGGCTTTGTGGGACAAGTTAGGGACTTTGTACCAATCTAAGTCTCTCCTTAATAAACTGTTCCTATGGAAAAAGCTATATAACCTGAGGTTGAAATATGGACCTGGTGACAGAGCATCTAAATGCATTTAATACTGTGGTAAGTTAGTTACTATCTATTGATGTTAAAATTTTAGATGAAGATAAGTGCATCAATTTGTTGTGTTCCCTACCAGATTCGTGGGATAGTCTGGTTATTGTAATAGGTAGCAATGTAGCTGCCTTGCAGTTTGATGAAATAGTCTCATCCTTGCTAACGGAGGAGATGAGACGGAAAAATATGGAGATCCAAAATGGTGATTCCTTGTCTGTACGAGGACGGTCCCATAACAAAAACAAAAATAAGTCACCGAGTGGGAGATCTTAATCTAGAGGGAGATCTAAATCTCCAGGAAAACCTGTAAAGGTCATTTCCTGGAAATGCAGAAAGGAAGGGCACTACAAAAGGGACTATAAATTTAAAGCTCCTGACAAAGGAAAGGTATCTAATGATTCTCCTTCTGCAGAGGCAAAAACCACCTCAGATGAAGGTGGGGATGTGTACTTGGTTACTTCAAGTACACATGTAGATAATGAGGCATGGTTGATTGACTCAAGTGCATCCTTTCACTTCACTCCCCGTAGAGAGTAGTTCTGCGAGTATGAAAAATATGATGGTGGTGATGTCTTCTTAAGGGATGATAGGAAGGCTAGAATCGTTGGTTGCAGAAAAATAAAGTTGAAGTTGCAAGGTGGAAGGGTTATAACACTTCAAGGTGTTCTGCATATTCCTGTATTGGCCAAAAATACGATTTTTGTAAACAAGCTAGAGGATGTAGTTGTAAAAATAGCGTTCGAGAAGGATACCTACAAGATGGTTTGGGGAGCACTGGTATTGATGCGTGGAGTTCAGATTGGAACTCTGTACAAGCTACAAAGTAGAGCTGTTATTGATGGGTGAAACTATTTTGTGGTTCCTGTTGTGGAGGTAAATCCCCTCTGCAGATAGAGGCGATCCCTACTAGCCCAAATGGGGTCTAGCAACAATCAAACAACGCTAACATGCAGGTTCCTAATTTCAAATTAAAGACCGATGATGAGGGCCTACCTGGATTCCAATGCTAGTACTTGTAGAAGAGTCGTCGCTCCTGTTCCTTTGCTCTGGCTGGTCACGATCCCCATGATCCTCGTGAACGGACACCTGCACATGCAAAGAACGACACAAATACAAGCATAAAATCCAATAGATGCAACTATATATCAGTCAGAAAGGATATAACTCAATCATCATTACAAAAGACAATAAGAGTGGAACCATAATGACAATCTTCTATTATTGATAAAAAAGAAGAATACAACCATAGTTCTGACTTCAAATCCTCTTTGGCTGGGTGATCAGCAGCACATGCCTTGCAAAGCTTGTTGGGAATGAGGAACAAGCCTCTCTCTCCTTGATTACTTGGACAAGAATATCCTCACTTTAGATTTAGCCTTATGGGAATGAAGAAGGCTTCTTGTAGCATGATCTTAGCAATTCTCAGACTTTGGGACTTAGAATTGTGAACTTTTGAAACTAGCTTGTCAAAGGAAAAAGGACAAGCTTTTATAGATAGAGGGGAAGGAGTTAGGATTTCCACAATATTCATGGGGTTAGCTTTATCACTAAGAAGCTTCCATGAGAAGGTGGCAAACAACTTCCCTTCTATGGAGATTCGAAGCCAAACTGAACCAACTCAAGATGGAATCAGTTCATGAATGGGTTCAGAAGAACCTTTGTAAGTTTGTTTGTTAAAAACTTTACCCAACTGGGCTGGTGCGAGTGCGAATCTGAGACAAAGCGTCAACTGGGGCGCCCTCTTTTGAGGATTTCCCCCATTGGCGCGAGTGATACATAGTGGAACCGCGCCAATGGAAAAAGGGCTATTTTTATGGGTATTTTGCAGAAGGTGTCTTCAGGGCATATGAAGTTCATGTCTAGGGGAATACAATGCAAGTGTTTCCAGGTCATGTCACTTCTCACAGGTCTCGGAACGTGTCCTCCAAGGTGCGGGAGAAGGGGTAACAGGGACGGTGACAAATTACTGTGTAACAGATCCCCTAAAGCATGAGGCCCAATAGAGAGAGAGGGGTGAAATGCTTTACAAGAAAATGGACAATTGAAAAAACTGTCGCTAGAGAACCTGCATGAAGAAGTACAACTGATATCTCAAGTACATGATGCATGTGGTATGGGCGCAGCCATCCATAGCAGAGTACATAAAAATCTGGATCCAAGGTATGGACCCAGCCATCCAGTAAGGATCAATAAGTAGACTCAGGCATGGTCACAACCATCCAGTGAATGACTCATGCAATGATCATAATAATCCACAAAATCACAACCTGGATCTTAACAGACAAAATCTAGGGTCTTGCGCTCCATCTCGACCCGAACAAAGTACAAGTTCAAGCATGTGAATATGGGAGTCGAAGTCAAACATGCAAGAACATCGTCTGATTACCAGCCAATGATGAAAATTGTTAACAGACGCGAGAGGTACAACCAATAATCACAATGGTCCTCAAGGTACTATAGGTACAATCTACGACGTGTGAATCAGTGAGCCGACGTCGAACACCCGTAGAATCATTCGATCAGAGGTCAATGATGAAAACCTCACGTCGAACACGAAGAACCTGCCATTGAGGCATGCAGGCTCCAAGGCACCTGAAAGGAGTCTCTAAGTCAACTTCCTGGATAACGAGCTGAAGTCGATAGGAAGTGACCTTGTTCAAAGGTGGGCCATGATGTTTCCCACATCATTGACACGAGACAGAGAAGGATAAGATGTTTGTGAATTAGGATTATGTGAGGTATCAGAGGGAGGTTAAGTATTCTATAGAGGTCAACTTCTCTTCAACATATTGGCAGCACGACAGTGGACTTGGTAGTATTTGACATCAAATGATTAGGGGTTATGGTGACAGGGAAACGAGCAGATGAGAGGTCAAACAGGATAACCCAAACCCACAGAGGCAAGTGTAAAAACAAGATCATATGTCCCCACCCAGACACAAATGTAGACAAGTGCCATGATCAAGAGCGACATACTACCGACACGACAATAATTGTGGTTCCATTTTCCCCACCATTTCTGGCGAGTACCCCAGTTATTTTTTGATGACAAGCTTGATGGGGATAGCATATGCTTGAAAGGCATCATTTCGACGGAATCCGATGTCATTAAGTTTTAACGAGTCTGACAAAGGAAGAACTCGACGTCTTTTCATGTTTAGAGAGTTTGAAAAGACAGCAAAAAAGGAAACTCCATGGGTGTCCTTTTTCATAAAGTTGTGTCTCTCGAGCCTGAAAAAGTATAAAACAATGCTCGAAAGAACCGCCCGATCATTACGATTGAGGAGTAATTTTCATGAGTAGTGATTTCGACCTGAAAAAGTAAAAAAGCGATCAAAACCACGTCGCTTCGTAACCGTTAACGAACCTGAAACGATAAGGGTCTGATGATATTTTCGTCTTTACATGGTTGGAAAAGAGTTTAAAGACAACCGCCTCTCATTTTTGTTTAGCGAGTCAAGAGGGATAACTCGGAAATATTTTCATCTTTAAACGGTCAGAAAAGAGCTGAAAGAAGACCTCCATTTTTATTCTCTTTAACGAGTCAAACAGGGAAAAAATACTCGGCAATATTTTCATATTTTACGAGTCAGAAAAGAGCTTAAAGATGTCTCTTCCTAGAGGAACGAGTGGTATAAAGGGTAGCAATTGGTTTCGGCAATGGTGGAACTGCTCAAAACATGTCATGGTCAAGAGGCTGGCTAACAAAACCACTCTTAACTGTGGTTCCTCAGGAAAGGAAAACAAGCAAGTGAAATCATATGATCAGCCAAAGAGATGGTGGCGATGGGATGAAAACAACCAAGGCTCATCTAACAAAATTTAGCGGATAAAGACAACAATCACGAGATGTAAAATCGGTATGGGTTCATTTTTACACAAGCTTGAACCATGGAGAACTCTGCTTGGATTCGGTTTCATGTTTACACAAGCTTGAAATGAAAAACTCTGCTTGTTATAAGTTCGCATGCCCCCAGCATAATGATGCAAAACGGGGTACATGCCCCTCAAGCTTCATTGCATTTAACAAAGTGGATGGAATGAAGGTTCACTTTCGAGATCTTGGAAAGACTCGACTTGGATTTTACGAGATCTTAATCAAAAGACTCGATTGGGAAAGGGAGTTATTTCATTTTTTAATGAGGTTGACACAGTAAAAGAACTATCCTCATAACCCTTGTTTCATTTTTTAATGATCTTGACACAAGATCAGGAACTATGCTCGACCAGACCCAGTTTCATTTTTTAAGGAGCTTGACATACGAAAGCGAACTATGCTCTGCACGAACTTCATCATAATGAACAATAAGTTGTTGCTTTCAAGAGTGCCACTCCTAGTGGAAGGATCACATCTTGGAAGTCAGGACCCAATGCCCCGAGGACACTATGCACGACGGCGACATCACTGGATATAGGCACGGGATAGGTAACCATGTAGTTGACCTGCGGTGGGGCAGATACAACTGGTGGATAAAAACCAGAAGGGGATGACAACTGCGCAGGAGGCATCGGGGGACTAAAGAACGATAATTGATCAATAGTCACGATTTTTCCATCGTGTGGAAAGCAAACCACACGGAAAAGTGAAGAGACAAGGGCCACCATGGCATAAAAATAGTCACGACCAAGGAGAAGACTAAAATCTAAAGCACCTTGGGTAACCAATACGTCGATACAGATGGTTTTGCCTCCCAAAGTAATAGGGAACTTTGGATGGATCCCTAATGGTTGACTGGTTCCTCCGTCAAACGCCATCAGATTCTACGTGACTGGCACAAGCTATGGGGAGCCCAAAGCTTGCCAAGAAGTGGAAGGCATAAGACTGATAGATGCACCCTCATCCAAGACAGTGCCAGGTACTGCCTTATCATAGGCATGTACTGCAATCTAGAAAGGCACATGGGATGGAAGGCGGAAAGCAGTCAGGTGACTCCAGTCGAAGGAAACGACTGAACTACTTGGTGGGGGAATCGTATGATTTCCCCCCTGCTCCGAAGAAGGACTCTCGGGATCAGCTAAGATAGGAGAGTCGTTTTCGGACTCAGGAGAATCTGACGAGACGAGAAGAACATGAGCATGACACTCTTCTGAAGCAGAGTGATCAATAGGTGGTGAACCCGAGTTGACACTCTTCCCAACCAATGGTTGGTCCCGAATAGGCTTAGCACAACCAGGTTCAAAAAGAGGAGGATGGACAAGAGAAGAATCTAAATCAATCTCGTTGTCGACAGGGGGAGGGTCTGGAGAGAGCCTCTGATAACCAACGGGGAGCTAAGGTGAAGAAGCTGTAAGACTTTCCAAAACAGCGGAAGCTTTATCCATGAGTGGACAAAGGTGAGGAGATGGTTGCCTTCACATAGCCTACAGGGGAATCAAATCTTCCCTTTCTTCTTACCATTGCTAGTTGATAGGGTAGCATCGCCTTGAGCTTCAGAGGATGATGAGGGGTAGGCCAGATCGTCAGACCATACTTATAAGATCTTGGGAATGCCAGGACAATTATGAAGAAGATGGTCATCCTTGCACAATTTACAAGGAAACTTGACCTTCTGTGGAGGAGCAGAAGGTGGCCCGACCTGAGATGTACTCGGGGCAGTAGCTGCACTTTTAACCTCTCGCTTATGAGACTTCTTCTTCTTCGTCTTCCTCTTCTTCTTCTTAGCCACCTGGTTACTTGAATCCAGACTTTCACCAGGCGAAGTAGAAGACGAGGACATAAAAATAGGCGAACAAGGGGAGAGGTCCACCTTGGAATCAACATGATGTTGTTTAGGTGGAGGAACTAATTGACCAATAATTGAGACACTAGGGACCATAGAGGTTGAGAACAACCAAACAGTCAACCCAACAGCTAACCCAGGAAGGGACAACGTTGCCATCTAAGGAGCACCAACATTCCCAAAAGGAGGAAAATGACCAGGATTCCTGTTAGAGGGGATTCCTGGGTTGGTGAACTCTGGAAAAGTTGCCATCAAAACTGAAAATCACACACGGGGCTGAAAAGGAGCCAAGACACACAATCAAATGGCCAAGAAACAAAATCTAACAAGGCATGTGATCACGGGCGAATAAATTTTAAAACACAAGGACATAACTTGACCTTTTCATCTTTAAAGAGTCGAGAAAAAGACAAAAAGATGACTCTAGTCGACTTCTAATGTTTAATGAGCCCGAAGTGACAAATGCTCAGATGAGCCTTTTCTTTTAGGGAGTTCGAAAAGGATGAAAAAGTGACTACTCTGGAGAACTAGGCAAAAGTTTTACCAGACAATCCGTAAAACTGCATATACACCTTGGAAATCATATGAAAACCAAGGACTTTTCGTACTGTAGTCAATCTTCCCGAATGCCGTGTTCGGTGCATTACGGGTCATAAGGCGGCAGACACAGCTTCCTGTGGATAAAGGATGATAACCTAGTGGGGTCTCCCCATATACTCGACGGTACGTGGGAGCACAATTCCGTACTAGACCACTATTGAGTCACAGAAGGAGGAATCACCAAACCTTGGGTGGAAATAAAAGTGACTAGGTTTAACGACGCCGGAGCACGTCTCTAGCCTAGACCTCTAAAAAGTGAGCGTTATGTTCCAATGCGTCGTTAGATTTATCCAGTTCATTTTAAAGTTGATCTTGTATTAGGTTTCAGTTTTCAGGCCTTACCGTATGTAATGTCTCAAAATTTCTTAAATGCAAACTATATGCCAAAATATGTCATTTAATTCGATGAATGCTAATTACGAGAGGGTTTGAGAGCTTTCACGCAAACGAAATGATCACAAAACAACAAAGAACTTCCTTAATGCAGCTAATGGAAATTAACAAACTTCTCTTTAAGATCACTAATCACTAATCAAAATGAAAAGTTCTAATTCTCATTAACTAATACAAAGAAAAAGAGATTTTTCTTTTTGTTGATGGCAAAATGCATTAAACAACTTTGAGAAATGATAACAAACAAATTCTATTCAATACAAGCACATTCAGTTCCCTAAATCACAAATCAAACCTCCAAAGAATGAGAAAGATCCCAAAGACACCAATGAGCCGTGTAATCTAGGCTCAAAGTGAGATGAAGCGGAATTCAAGTGAAGACAAAGCAAGTCACCCAAATAACACAATAAAACAATTTACAACCACCAAAAAAGTGCGATAGAGCAAACAAAGAGTCAACTGGACCACTAGAAGATCAAAACACCTGAGGAAGGCTCGACACACAAAGCCACTAGATTCCCTAGGGCTAGAAATGTGAAATCGATGGAAAAAAGAAAACACCCAAAGGGTAATGATCAAATCCAGTCAAATCACACTCCAACGCACTCAAGTAGTCTAAAAAAGGTACCCAAAAGAAAAACCAAGCTCAGAGGGCTCACATCCAAGCAAACTTCAAAAGTTCCCAGGCCTAGTGCGACTGTCAGGCTGCAACGAGCACCTTTTAGGGATTGGCGCGGGTTTTCAATGAGCAACTAGCACCAACTGGCACGACTATAACGCTATAAAAGAGAACCAGCCAAGTTTTCTATGGAAAAATAAAAAACAAATGAGCCAAAGCTAAGTCAACAGTACCCAGGTACACCAAGGGGCAAGAAGCAACACAGGGACTCAACCTAGAAGGCTAACCAAGTAGGAGAAACCAAGAAACAACCAAGAAACAAGGAAAGTTCCAAGCCATTCAGTTCATAAACCAAACCAGAGATGGACTGAAGTGGCATTGATCTAATTTGCTAATGCAGAGAAATAACGTTTCGAAGGCTATCTGGTCGTACTTCAGGCTCCGTCTAAAGTTTACAAATCAAAAAACAAGACAAGACAAAGAGTAAGACAAAAAGCCAACTCCCCAGCGAAGTCGCCAAATTGTTGTGGAGGTAAATCCCCTCTGCGGACAGAGGCGATCCCTACTAGCCCAAATGGGGTCTAGCAACAATCAAACAACGCTAACACACAGGTTCCTAATTTCAAATTAAAGACCGATGATGAGGTCCTACCTAGATTCCAACGCTAGTACTTGTAAAAGAGTCATCACTCCCATTCCTTTGCTCTGGCTGGTCACAATCCCCACGATCCTCGTGAAAGGACACCTGCACATGCAAAGAATGACACAAATACAAGCATAAAATCCAATAGATGCAACTATATATCAGTCAGAAAAGATATAAGTCAATCATCATTACAAAAGACAATAAGAGTGGAACCATAATGATAGTTGTCTATTATTGATAAATAAAGAAGAATACAACCATAGTTCTGACGTCAAATCCTCCTTTGGCTGGGTGATCAGCAGCACATGCCTTGCAAAGCTTGTTGGGAATGAGGAACAAGCCTCTCTCTCCTTGATTACTTGGACAATAATCTCCTCACTTTAGATTTAGCCTTATGGGAATGAAGAAGGCTTCTTGTAGCATGAGCTTAGCAATTCTCAGACTTTGGGACTTAGAATTTGGAACTTTTGAAACTAGCTTGTCAAAGGCAAAAGGACAAGATTTTATAGATAGAGGGGAAGGAGTTAGGATTTCCACAATATTCATGGGGTTGGATTTATCACTAAGAAGCTTCCATGAGAAGGTGGAAAACAACTTCCCTTCTATGGATATTCGAAGCCAAACTGAACCAACTCAAGATGGAATTAGTTCATGAATGAGTTAGGAATAACCTTTGTAAGTTTGTTTGTTAAAAACTTTACCCAACTGGGCTGGTGTGAGTACGACTCTGAGACAGAGCACCAGCTGGCACGCCCTCTTTGAAGGGTTTCCCCCATTGGCGCGAGTGATACATAGTGGAACCGCGCCAATGGGAAAAGGGCTATTTTTATGGGTATTTTGTAGAAGGTGTCTTTAGGGCATATGAAGTTCATGTCTAGAGGAATGCAATGCAAGTGTTTCCAGGTCATGTCACTTCTCACAGGTCCTGAAACGAGTCCTCCAAGGTGCGGGAGAAGGGGTAACAGGGACGGTGACAAATTACTATGTAACAATTCTTGAAAGTGGAGAAAAAAATATAGTGGTCTCTCGAGAGAATACCATGTTGTGGCATCAATGGCTTGGACATATTGGAGAGAAGGGCCTTCGAATACTTCATGGTAGAGGTATGGTAGAAGGTATGAGTAATATCTCTCTAGATTTTGATTCCTGTAAAAATTGTGTATATGGGAAGCATAATTGGGTGAGTTTCCCCTCTGGTGGTAAGAGGGCGAAACAAATATTAGAGCTTGTGCACAGTGATGTGTTTGGACTTGTGAAGGTTCCGTCACTGGGTAAGGTTGTGCACTATGTATCATTTATAGATGACTTCTCAAGGAATACATGGATATATTTCCTCAAGAAGAAATATGAAGTATTTGACAGGTTTAAATAATTTAAGGCTCTGGTGGAAAACAAGATAGAAAAAAAGAAAAAGGTGTTGAGGTCAGATAACGGTGGAGAGGTTGAATTCTGTAAGAAGTGTGCTATAGCATGACATAAGACTACTCCATACACACCTGAGCAAAATGGAGTTGCATAAATAATGAAAAAGACGTTGATGGAGAGGGCAAGAAGCATGCTAGGTGGTGATGGGTTAGGATAGGAATTCTGGGCAGAGGCCGTGGAGACAACATGTTACCTAGTCAACAGATCACCTTCATCAGCGTTGGAGGACAAGAATCCACAAGAGGTGTGGAATAATGAGAGACCCTCTCTTTCACATCTGAGGGTATTTGGATGTGTTGAATATGTACATGTTCCAAGGGAGAAAAGAACCAAGTTGGAAAGTAAATCTGAAAAATTCATCTTTATTGGGTATAAGGATGGTTTAAAGGGTTATAAGCTTTGGAACCTAGTAACAAGGAAGGTTGTGTACAACTAAGATGTGGTTTTTAGAGAGGTTAAAGATGTTATTAAACATGAAGTCCAACCAAATAAACCTGAGAAGATATATTTTGAGCTTAAGGAGGAAGAATCAGACTCTACAGTAGAGGAGAAATCAAAAGACGAAGAGCCACAAACTCCGGGTGTGAGAAGATCAGTTCGAGAAAGAAGGCAGTGATACCTAAGGTATAGTCCATCTGCTTTCTGTTCAAATTTTTCTTTATATGTTACTAATGATGATCCTAGAACTGTGAAGGAAGCAGTATATTCATAGGATGGAAAACTCTAGAAAGAGCTCATGGTTGATGAAATGGCATCTTTGCACAAAAATTAGGTTTAGGATCTAGTGGAGTTGTCGGCTAGAAGGAAACCCATTGGTAGAAAATGGGTGTTCAAGAAAAAGACAAATGCAGAAGGAAAGGTGGATAAATATAAAGCTCAGTTGGTAGCAAAAGGTTATTCCCAGGTGTCGGGAATTGATTTTGGCAATATTTTTTCTCCTATTGCCAAGGTAGATTTTATTAGATTACTTTTATTTGTTGTTGTTTCTTTTGATTTTGAGGTAGAATAGATGGATGTGAAGACAACATTTCTTCATGGGGATCTGGAAGAGGAGATCTACATGAAGAAACTTGAAGGCTTTTTGGACTGGTATGCAAGTTAAAGAAGTCTTTGTATGGGTTAAAACAGTCACCAAGGATGTGGTATCGGAAATTTGATACAATTATACAGGGACTTGGCTTCAACAGAAGCAAAGTAGATCATTCTGTGTATTTTAAATTAATTGGTGACCATGTTATTTATCTAGTCTTGTATGTGGATGATATGTTTCTGGTTGGAAATGACAAAGAAATTATTCAGGATTTGAAGACCCAATTGTCCTCCAAATTCGACATGAAATATCTTGGTGCTGCAAACTATATTTTCGGCATGGAAATTAAAAGAGATCAGGAAAAGAGGAAGCTCTGGTTAAACCAGAGGAACTATGTCGATACAATACTGCAAAGTTTTAATATGTAGGATAGTAAACTGATGAAGGTTCCTATTCCTGTAGGTTTGAAGTTATCTGTTGAACAGTGTCCCAAGACACAAGAAGAGGAAGAGGAAATTTCTTGTGTTCCATATGCAAGTGTAGTCCGTAGCCTGATGTATGCAATGGTATGTACTAGACTAGGCATTGCACATGCAGTGGGAGTATTGAACAGTTTATGTTAAAACCAAGAAAGGAGGATTGGATAGTAGTGAAGCGGGTTTTCAGGTATTTGTGTGGCACTAATGATTATGGTTTGTGCTACCAAAGAAGACTAGGATTGGATGGAGTTTTGTATATCCGTGGCTTTGTTGATGTAGACGGGGCTAGAGATATGGATCAGAGAAGATATACAAGTGGGTATGTGTTTAACCTATTTGGAGGTGTAGTCAGCTGGATGAGTAAGAAATAATCTGTAGTGAAATTATCAACTACAGAGGCATAATACATGATAGAAACTCATGGAAGAAAGGAAGCAGTTTTGTTGCAGAGATTGTGTTCAAGTATGGTGTTAGTACAAGGAGCTATAAGGATAGACTGTGACAACCAAAGTGCAATTTTCTTGGAAAAGAACCCTGCTTATCATTCAAAGACAAAGCACATTTATGTTCAGTATCACTTTGTGAGGGATATGATAGAAGACAAAACGATGTTGCTGGTAAAGGTGGACACTTTGAAGTGTACTACAAATGCATTGACAAAATCTGTCAGCTCTGAGGAGTTCTCTTGGTGTAGAGAAACAATGGGCATTCCAGGGCTAGTTAAATGACTAGGCTCTCTGGCCCCCTGTGGAAAGAAAAAAACAAGTCGGAGAATGTTAGGTTGTGTTATATTCTTTCCACGACTAGCATACGTAGTTTTCAGGGGGGGGGCGTTCGTTGCGCCAACTACAAAGCGGGGGTTTTGTAGGGGCAGTTAGCCCCTCTCTATGGGTTGCGGGGCAACATCCCAGAGAAATTGTTTTGGACCCTATATTAGGTTGGGTAGACCTACTTATGGTTGTGTGCATAGTTTTTGCACATGGTTTTGGACGCAATGGTTTTTGGTCCATGGTATTGGATGCTTCGACATGTATAAATATGTATTGTAACATTGAAAGGAACATAATGAAAAATCAATATGGTTGTCCCGGTTTTGGTATCCAGGGGAGCATCTCTGTGTATTCTTGTTTTATGTGTTATGCTCTCACATTGTTTATTTTCTGTTGTTAGAATTCGTATGCAGGTAATTTCTGTATGGGGTTAAAACCTGCAAATATTAATAGAGAAAGTAAGTAATCTTTGCTTCCCTTGTGTCTCTTAGATGAACCTGGAATTGCACATGAAAACCTTCTCGAAAGCATTTGAATTTCCATCTCCCTTATTAAACTCCACATATTTTAATAGGAAAAGTGTAAGTTGTGCATAATCCACAATATATTTCTTTTTTACATGAAAGGAACAATCAACACTTAGTGTAATTAGAAGGACATTATAAAGGATCATCACATATTATCGTACTAACCTTCCATACACTTTGTACTCGAAAGGCATCCAGTTTTCAGAGGTTCATGTACTTAGTCTATTTTGGCTTACAAAATCACTCCATTAGTGAATTAAGACTCCTTAAAAAAAACCATAACTTAAACCAACTAAGTTTCCCAATAGGGACCACTAAAAAAATTATATATTAGGTTAGGAACATTAGGGGTAGGCATCCCATAAGCCGCCATGGTCATGTTACACCTTTGAAATAGAGTTGTTGACTTTTTAGGGAGCTTAAAATCCTTGAATCATCCCACGGAAAAGAATAGCTTAGCATGGAAGAGACTCGATTCAGAGGGGGTTTGTCTTAGGTCCAGTGTATGCAGTACTCTTTGGGCCTACATGACCCATCTAGTGCTCGATATTGTTAACCAAATAACAAGAAGATAAAGACTCGAATGCATGAAGGTAGTTTAGTGACCAAACTCTAGGGCATCCTTTCCCTATAGTGGGGTTCAGATAGCACTTGAGCCTCATTATCATTACCTTGGTTAATTCTTCGATTGCTAGAAGGCGTTGCCAGTTATTTCAGGGCATTTCCCTAGGAACCATAATAAGGTATCTTCGCAAGGCCTAGTTTCATTGAGAGTGGACAGGACAATTAAGACTAGTTATGCTTTTTTATCAGACGCAACAAACAAAAAACTTTTTCCTATTTGCTTGATCACATAGTTTAATTATTAAATGAAAATAAAGCATTTATATTTTCTTTTTGTTTTGTGTATGTGATCATATTTCATTGATACTTATCTCCTTCCCTCACCATACACAAAGTAACACAAACTCTAATCGACAACATAGGGTACCCCACATCTCCCTGTTGATCTAGATGTTTTATAAACCTCACCCCATTATCGAGAGGTGTTCCAGTAGTACCGCCATTTAGGCATAGAGGACATCACACAACCACCATTATTTGATGTTCCTTTATTGGTGCATCTTTAGTCAGAACTCTTCCTCGGAAAAGTACACCCTTCACCACTCTAGAAGGATCCACATGTGCGATCCACTTTGGGAGCACACACTCAACTCCTCGAGACAGTCTCTGAGACACCCATCAAGGTAGTTCTCCCAAGGCTTCACCATAGAGGACCCATTTGCATATAGATGTCTAGAACCAATTTTTGATGGCAGGTAATGCGCAAATCACGTTCTTAGCTTCACTAAATCTACCATATTTAAGCAATCTAGCCAATGACTCAATCGCTCACGGCTAAAATTGATCGGCTATGCCCACAAGGCTCCCTTCAGATATTCCAAAATTCAAAGGAAAGCATGGCAAAGACCCAGGGAACAATGTCATGAATTTTCACATATGGTGTTTTTCTAATAGTGTCACTGAAAATACTATTAGATTATGACTATTTCAATGCACCCTAACAGGACCTGCAAGGAAATGGTATGTCGACCAGCCTTTTGCGTCACATGAAGACTTTAGTTCATTAACTACATATTTCCTTACCTTCTTCCACCTCCAAGTCTGCCATGATTCGGATTTGGAAATTCTCACATACTTCAAACAAACACCCACTACTCATATCTTGGACCATATCCATGAATGGTGAAAACATTGTAGCCTGTGCAAAAATGAGTTTGAAGTTAAATTCCTCTTGGACTTATTCCTGAGGTCCCTCACATCTGAAATATCTAAGGACATGGAAAATTAATCCTCGAAGACTGAGGAAGACGCTATTATTAAAGCCCCAGAGTTGAAGCTTATCTATACCCAGTTCGGGTACATTTATCATGTTCTCCCATATGTGTGCTTTTAAACTTATAAAGAGATCCCAGGCTCATCCAATGTTGTTTATAGATTAATTGGGCCCATATTCCAAAATAAACAAAACAATAACTAGAAATACCACGAATATTCGTTCAATAGCAAAGAATTTGATGTTTTACAAAACGTGCAACCATTTCAACATATAGGGTATTATCATGGTCAACCTACACCTACTAAAAATACAGTCAACATGGTTAACCAATATCATCCCCCTCAAGGAGGCTCATATCCTACCCCATAGGGAAACTAATATTCTTCTAGGAATATAGACATGATGTCCTCTTCCCATAATCTATACATTAACTAGGGACAAGGGAACTAATATTCACCTTTCTCAATTAGTGTCTGTAATATCCATTTTGAGGTGGAAGCAAAGAAATTGAATAACAAGGGGAAACAAAAGGGAGTCAGCTCTGCAACTAGGGTTCTGAACCGCCCTGCAACGGCACAAACTGATATTCTCTCTGACCCCTCTCATAGTTTGCGCACCAAATCATGACCGCAGCCTACTGTTATTCTTTGTGCCACAACGAATTTTCCTCAGGGGGGTGTTTCAATGCCTTCCCCCCGTTTTGTGAGCGTTCCTCAAAAAATGAATACGAACGAGCCTCTGGGGCCTGAATAGGACAACGCAGACAATAGGGACCCTCGGATGTAGGAAACGACAAAAGACTCCACTATGCAGCATGACAGAAACAATGAAGAACAGGAAGAAAAGTCCAAGCAACAGGAAACGCCAAAGTTTACCTCATTGACATGCAGACCCATAGCTGCTGAAAGACCCAAAATAGAACTTCCCAGCCACATAATCAATAGTTGGATCCAATACATGAAGGACCATGCGCTCATTGGAAAATTCATTGGATTCTGGCCTATGGAAAAAGCCCTGCAAGGATGGATCTCTGCCAAATGGAAACCCAAGGGACAGGTTACCCTATAGCTAGGACCAAAAGGGTTTTTCATGGTGATTTTTCTCTGCATTAAGGATCGAAATAGGGTAATAGACGAAGGTCCTTACTTCTTCAACTCGGCTGGTCTGTATTTAAGAGCATGGAGAGAGAGATTCAACCCTGACAAGGAGGATCTTAGCTGGGCGCCAGTATGGATAAGGCTGTACTCATTCCCAACAAAATACTGGGATGAAGAATCTCTTAGAGATATAGGTGGGGGGCTAGGAGAGTTCGTCAAAATTGTTGAAGAAACGAAGATGAGTAGATACACCTCCTATGTCTCCATATGTGTCTTCATGCGCTTGGACAAAGCCATTCCGGGATCAGTAAGCCTCTTCCAAGATGATTATGAATGGATTCAACCATTATATTTTGAACATGTTCCCTTTTGTTTTCGTAAGTGCCACACCCTTGGGCATCTGTTTAGAGATTTCCCTCTTAATGTTAAACCCCAAACTTTTGAACCTTCAGGCAAGGTGGACCATGAGGGATTCACTAAGGTTGGAAGCCGCAAAAGATCGTACAAAAAACCTTCCTATGGGAAAAAACCCCAGCAGGACACTACCTCATCCCTTCCACGAGCACACTTCGAGGTTCTTGAAAAAAATTCGGAAGACCCACCCCAGTACTCTGAGCCAATCCCTCAGTCGATCATCCCATCCTCCCTGATCCCTCTTTCAGCTTCCTCTCCCAATCCCATAGCTCCAAAAATCCTTAGTGGGACTCCCAATGTTTCCCCAAAAATCCCCAATAGGAAGTCCATGGAAATGGATGTGGACGAACCCCATAGTCAATCCATGCACTTAGCTCTCATCTCAGAGGAAAGTAGTCAAGTGCAACATATGGATGAAGAACCGGAAAGCATAGATCTGGGCAGTCTAGACATTTTTGAGCTGGAACAAGTATGTAGAAAGAAGGAATATGACAAGATCCAAGCGCATCAGCTTAGTACTTTGGAAGTTATTATATCCATAGCCTATCAGCAACAACAATTGGGAATATAGTCGGGAAGCCAATGGGATGGTTGCTTCCTTCCTAAAGACTACAAAAAGCATGGAAGAAAGACTGATCTCCAATGAACTATTGCCATAGGGAAAATCCTGGTTGACTCAGGTAGATATGCTAAGCTAACAAAGTACTACAAGCCCACCACTAACAGTGAATCATGAAGCTCTCTTCATGGAATCCAAGAGTGCTCAATAGCCCCGGGAAACTCAGAATGATTAAAAATATGATAAAGCAGGAACAGCCCCAGGTATTCTTTCTGTAGGAAACAAAATGCAACAGCGACACACTAGGAAACATCCTTTCAAAAGCATGGCTAGGATGTCACTCACTGGTAGTGGACGCATCAGCTGCTTCTGGAGGATTGGAAATTTCCAGGAATACGCAAGCAATATCGCTTTCAAACTTCCATGCCTCCCATCACATTATACAGGCAACGTTTCATATAATTGGTACCAATATTCATGGTCATCTCACTAATGTTTATTTTCAACAGTAAGTAGCCAACAAAATATCTCTTCCAGACACCATAGAAGCACTTAACTGCAATAGAGACCATCCCTATGGATCATTGGAGGAGACTTCAATATGATCACCAAGTTAGAGGAAAAGAAGGGAGGTCGAGCCAGGTTGGAACAGGAAAATGAACACTTCAAATATTTTATACACAACAATATGCTAATCGATATGCAAACCTCCAATGGAATGCACACTTGGAGAAATTGCAGGGTGGGGAGGCAACAAATTGCTTCAAAACTTGATAGATTCCTCATCTCGAACAATGCATTCCATCTAGGTGGTGACATTTCAACATCCATTCTTCCACACTCTAGATCCGACCACTGGCCAATCTATCTCCAATGGCAATGGCCAAGCAACTCTACCAGACACCCATTCAGATTTGAAGCTTTTTGGCTCTCCCATCCCGCCTTCAACGACTTCATCAGATCCACTTGAAACAACTTCCCTATGCCAGAGGGATAAAAAATGTTCCAATTTCAACAGAAACTCAAATTCCTGAAAGCCCAAATCAAACGGTGGAATAAAGAGACTTTTGGCAACATCTTTCAAGCCCAACAGGAACTAAACAAAGAAATGAGAGATCTCCAGCAACAGATAATCACAGAGGGACACTAGGACGAGACTTTGGAATAGGAAAAGCACATTCACAACCAACTGGAGAAAAGAAGAAAGTAGGAAGAAATTCTCTGGAAGCAGAAATCTAGGATCAAATGGCTGAAAGAAGGAGAAAGAAACACTAAATTCTTCCATAGAACCACCATTCAAAGAAGAATGCACAACACCATCTCTTTTATACAAAAGCAAGGAGGGGAAAGAGTGGAAAACCATGCAGAGATTGAACAGGAATTCATCAATCACTTCCAGGAGGTCCTTCAAGAACCCCAAATTGACAGACGACCTGCTATAGAAAAAATCACTCAACATGTGCCAAGAATTATCACAGAAGAACACAACCATCTCCTTCTTCGATCTGTAGTGCCTCAGGAGGTGGATATAACCATGAATCAGCTTAAGGAGGGCAAAGCACCAGGTCCGGACGGCTTCACCACTACTTTCTTCCATTCTTTTTGGGAGCTTATAAAAGAGGAAGTGTGGTAGGTGGTGGAGGAATCACGTACTCTTCATTGGCTTCTGCCCTTGCTCAATTCGACTTTTATCGTCCTCATTCCCAAAGAAGAAAGCACTCCCACTCTAGAAAAATTCCGCCCAATCGCACTTTCCAACGTCATATACAAGGTTATATCCAAAGTAATTTCCAATAGGTTGAAGCTGCTTCTGCCCCTGCTCATCTCGCCTGAACAATCCGGCTACGTGGAAGGACGTAAAATTTTGGATGGCATCATCCTGACTCATGAAATAATACACTCCCTCAAGAACTCCAAACAGGTAGGTATGATTCTTAAGCTAGACCTATCCAAAGCATTTGATAAACTAAGTTGGACTTACATACAAAAAATGTTACATGCCTTTGGTTTCTTACCAATGTGGTTTCGCTGGATTCAGATTCTAATTTCCACTTCCTTCTTTTCAATCCTCATAAATGGTATTCCCTTGTGTCCATTCAGTCCCTCCAGAGGCATCAGGCAAGGGGATCCCCTATCCCCGTTCCTTTTTGTTTTGATGGCTAAAGGGTTGGGTCGACATATCAAGCAAGCGCTTATTTCCAATGGTCTCAAAGGAATTTCTGTCCACAATTCTCCTGCCACTACTCATCAACAATTCGTTGATGAAAACATGCTTTTTGGGTATCCATCTGTTCAGGAAGCCTCCACCTTTAAATCCCTCCTGAAGGATTTTTTGGATGCTTCGGGAACAAACATAAACAAAGCCAAATCATAGATCTTCTTCTTTCACACCCCGCCCATCACTCAACAGGCCATCACATGCATTCTAGGCTTCCCCATAGCCTCTCTGCCTTCCAATTACCTAGTCGCCCCCCTTATACACTCAGAAATCAAGCATGCCTCCTAGCGTTTTCTCCTTGAGAAAATTGAATCTTGTCTTACTTTGTGGACTCACAGAACTCTAAATATAGCTAGTAGATTAGTGCTAATCAAAGTTGTGCTTTAGGCAATGCCACTCTATCTCTTCTCAATCCTGGCAGCACCTAAATGGGTCCTTAAAAGAATCAGGGATCTTCAGCGCAATTTTCTCTGGGGGGCATATGGTACAAATTGCAAATGGGCCCTTGTCAAATGGACTACAGCATGCAAGCCAAAGGAAAAAGGGGGCATAGGTCTGCAAGACCCCGTCAATAGTAACGAAGTCATGGGCACAAAAATCTGGTGGTAATGGCTCTCAGCCCCCAATAAGCCTTGGGCAGCCATATGGATGGCCAAATACGCCAATCATAGACCAGTGGAGGAGCTTATCAGATTCACCCTATCTGAAAAAGGATCGCTAATTTGGAATGCAGCTAGATAACATTTCTTGTTGATCCAACAACATAGTTTTTGGGAAATTAGAAATTGTAGCACTGCCCGATTTTGGACAGATGCCTGGAATCAGCTTCCAAAGCTCAACAGCATTCTCAGCCCGCCGCCTTGCCAAGAATTGGAGGAGCAAAAAAAGGAATCAGTCAAGCAACAATGGACTTAGGAGACAGAACAAGGGTATAGACAATGGAAGCAAACCGACAAGCTTATCAGAAATGCTAATATTCAGACCAAAGAAAGCTTGGAGTGTGAGCTCCAAAAACGTCGCATCAGATATTCCGAAGGAAATGATATCTTGAGATGGGGATATTCCCCTAGAGGATCCTTTACATCCAAAGAGGCCTACAGGATTAGATGCCAAGATTCAAAGCCCCTGGATCCTATATGGGGGAAAATTTGGGCGACGGGTACTTGGCCCAAAGTATCCTTATTTCTCTGGCTCACAGGGCACCGAAAGATCTTAACTTGGGACAATTTAAGGAAGAAAAACATTCATGGGCCCTCCATTTGTCCCAACTATCATTCGCAAGAGGAAACGCTTCAAAATCTCCTGGACTCCTGTTCTCTAGCCAACCAACTGTGGGAGAAGGCCAGTTTCCGATGCCAAAGAAAATGCTGAGGGTTTGAGGACATTATCAACTCCATTCGCCTCTGGCACCAAAGTCCATATAAAAGCGCACTTCTGAATCATTTATGGAGACTAATACCCGGCTTCCTTTTATGGACAATATGGAAAGAAAGGAACAAGCATATTTTCAAAGATCAAAGCACCCCTTTAGAAATCATTTGGGACAACTTTTGTCACAATCTTAAAGAGACCCTGACGCTTCAATCTTGGCTTCCGGATGACTTTCCCACACTAGAAAATGAGGCAACCATATGGGAAAACTGGAACATTCAACTCCCTCAAGGAACTTCCACTTGCGAGCCTTCAAAAAACATGAACATGAGATAGCACTTATGGTACCCCCCTTCAAGGCATAGATTCAAACTCAACTTTTATGGTGCTTCTAAGGGCAACCCCAGGAAAGCAGGTTTTGGTGGCATCTTCAGAGATCATACGGGCTCTCCTCTCCTGATTTACCTCAGCAACATTAGATGGGACACAAATAACTCAGCTGAGCTGGAGGGACTTTGGCAAGGATTACTCCTTTCCCAGCAACATGGTTTCCAGCCCCTAGAGGTACTCCCTTATCCTCATCAACTTGGCCAACCAGCTGATCAATGGAGCTCATGAGCATAAAATCGCCATCAGCTGGAGACTTGAAGCCAGACTGAATGATATAGAAAAAATGCTCAACTCTAACCGAGAAATTATATTCAATCATGTTAAACGGGAATGAAACAAGGTCGTGGATCTACTCACCAACCTGGGAGTGGAAAATGGGCATTCTCTTCTCTCTGGAGCTCTAGACATAATTCAAAATCATGAACAAGCACAGGTTTGTAAAATTTTGGTCCAAAAGGATGCAACTACCCTGGATGCGGGTGCCTAGCTAGCTTATAAACGTGATGGGACAAGGGTGTGGTGAGGAGGAATGACACATGCCTGCCTTGCACCACCTGGAGTATCGCCCGATGCAGAACACGCTTAGGTATATGGGGATCATAAGGCACATTAGCTTCACTTCATGTGGATTTAATCTGCCCAGTCTATCAATCAATTACCTTATCTCCTTCGTACGCCTTGGAATGCGAGATGCTGCGGCCCTCTTCAATGTTGCAATTATGATGGGGGCAATTCGAGGCAAGACGAAGTGGGATAAAATCAGGTTCAGCGGAGGGATTGCTGTGGAGTCTCTAGTGCATTGCAGGTCTGGGTATCGTCTGTTATGGTCTGTCGCTCTGTTAAGGTTTCTTTGGGAGGCCGCTAGCCCTCATTCAAATGCTCAATTGATCAGCCAGAGCTCTGAGACAAGGGTTGATTGGTCCTGTTTCCATAGCCTTGTTGCGGTCTCTGGCATGCCCCATCTTTGTCATAGAATGAGGAGCCGCAGGGACACTCCTCAGCGTGCGCCCTCCAGACCAGCCTCCACTTCTCCCTCCCCCTCTAGTGAGCTTGCAGCTGGCCACTATCCTCGCACTCGCAGTGGGAGAGGGTGCTTTCATCTCCCCAGTCATTACCCTCCTGATTCCTTGGCGTCTCCCTCTTTTTTTTTGGCGATCTATACCTTCAATTGCAATTTGAATAGGCCAAGAATCACTACTCATATCTCTGTGTTATTTCATGAAGAAGCCGAAGAGGTGGGAGAATCCAGGTCCCATCAGGATGGCCCCACCTTTGTCTCTGCGCAAAATCCTCTTTCCACGCGGGTTCCAGAGATTTCAACTCACGATGCCCTAGACGTGGTTGTGGAAGCGGTGGCTACTGCTCCTTCTGCTATGGATGCGGCTCGTGTAAGGGATGATACTGTTTCTGCTAGTGCTAAGGATAAACCTGAGTTCGGTGGGTGCATAATTGAAGAGGAGTCTCCAGATGTGTAGTTCTTGCTCTATTTCCTCTGTTATATGTCATGCGGCCCATTATAGCGGGCATTTTTTGGTATACACTGATAAATGGGTTCATACCTGCTAGATCTGGTTAAATGTGCATGTTTTTTTGAATTTTTGTAAGCACAGTTAGACGATCAATACTTGCTCCCCTGTGTGGGATTTGAATACTAATTCTTAGCTAGGCTCTCTATCAAGGACAATGTCTCTGATTTTCTCTTTCGCTCCTACAGGGCAGTTGTTTTTGACTACGGTCTAGATGTAATTTTATCCCTTTAATGTCAATAGAGTAATTTTATTTAGAAAAAAAAAATATTCACCTTTCCCAGCACAACAAAAAAATCACCCACCAAAGCACAATAATGCAAGGGAGAATCTAGTACAACCTTCTCTCACTTCACAATATCAATAAGAGGAACAACTCAATTTAGCTAATCATTCGAATGTTACTAAGAAAAAACCAAAAAGGAAGCTAAAGGGAGAACCCTAGCAGGGGGCAGCAACGAAGACAACCTTATGCTCAACAAGGACAACCTGGAGTCCAGCAGGGATACCCTTCGGGTCAACCCTACGGGAACCCAGGACAACCTTACGCACAACAAGGACAACCTGGAATCCAGCAAGGGTACCCTTCTGGGCAGGGTGGTCAGCGTTACATGCAGCAAGGCCAACCCACTGCTCAGCCTAGTCAGCCATCTGGACAGGTTGGTTGACCGCAAGGTCAACCAACCGTTCAGTTTGTTCAGCCATCTGGTCCACAAGGACAATCCTCAGTTGTACAAGGACAACCTAACACCCAACAAGTTCAACCTTCTGGGCAAGTAGGTCCATCCCAAACCCAACCAGGGCAACCTTCCGGCCAGGTGGCCCAACCTCAGTCTTCCCAAGGACATCTTTCTAGGCCTGCTCAACCGGGCATGCAGATGGTTGTTGCTTCACAAGCTCAACCCAGTTTTCAGCCCCAGACTCAAACTGGTCTCCAGATGCAAGGTGGGTTTCAATCCCAACCTTCTTACCAAGCACAGCATGGTCCCCAGGCTCAATAGGGAGCCCAACAACCGTATGGATACCAGCAACCCCAGGGGTAAGCTCACTTTGCCCCATATCAAAATTATCAACAGATGCAGGTCGCTCCTTATCAAAATTACCAACAACAATATGTTGCTCCTGCAGGTCAGTTTGGTAACCAATGGGGCGCTGGGGGGCAGATCCAGAGTCAACCGTCCGGTTATGGATATAACCCCTATGGTCAAACTCCCTACGGACAGGGTCCTTTTGGACCTGGTCCGTCCGGACAGAATTAGTGGGGGCAACCAACAACTGGGTGGAACTCTGGCCCTACCTCATATCCACAACTGCAGATGTCCTTCAATCCTCAACTGCCATTCTTAACAACGTTGGAACTGCCAGATGTATCTAAATTAACCAATGATCCTATCTTGCATAATCCATACTGGCCATCGGTTCCAACCAAGATACCCGGCGATTGTCCCAAATTTCATGGAAAAGCTAGAGAGGATCCTCAAGCCCATGTGATGACGTATCATCTTTGGTGTTCATCAAATTCATGGCTTGACGATCCAATCCGGCTCTGCCTGTTCCAAAGGACTCTCACCGGCTCGGCTGCTAAATGGTACATTGAGTTGACTCGTGCGTCTTTTCAAGATTTCAATTCATTAGCAATGGCATTCCTCACTCATTTTTAGTTACCCATTCAGTATGAGACGGGAACGCATCTCCTTACGTCTCTCAAATAGGACACGACCATGCACATCTTTGATCATATACATGAATGGAGACGACGTCGTCAGTTGATCAAGTTTTGGATTCCTGATCAACTCCTAACTGATTGGTTCATGACCTCCTTTGTCCCTAAGATCGCACGGGACATTAGTATGGGAGCTTGTGTGACTGAACAGCAAGCTATCGCGCCTGCCCAGTACCTTGACTTAGTTTATTCTTAGTCAGGTACTTTATATGAGTATTTTCCTAATACCCCGAGACCAGGTACATCCAAAGCTCCACCAAAGCCATTTGTTGATGGGGTTATTGGCTCTGTAAATCCGTCATCGAAGAAATCATCCTCGAACCCTGGGAAGCAAAAATTGAATGCTTCGAACGAAAACACTTCTCAGGGTGGTTCTAATTCTGGAAGTACTTCCGAGGTCAACACCATCCAGTCCACCACGGCAAACAAGGCCTCGAAAGGAAAGAAAAAGGGGAAAGTGAAGAATAAATCTGAGCAACCTAAATAGGAATCCTCCAAACCTCGACCCGATGAAGGAGCCAAGCGTAAACCAAAGTATCCTTGTCTTATCTGTGACGAGGATCATTATACCAAAGACTTCCCTAGGTGGTCCGAGGTTAGTCATTTATTGAAAGGTGCTCTTGGGATTCCTGCAGTTCTGAAAGAACCTTTCCCCTCTCAATAGACTCAAATGATGACCAATCCATCTTCGTCTTCTTCTCCCTTTGGTTCCCAAGTGTTCATGGCTGGAACCATTCTCGTTCATGTAACGAATCAGACAAAGGAATATCCGTCATCCGCCGGGAAGGAGCCTGAGGTCCCCTCAAGTGCTCCTCCATCCAGTTCTGGTCCGCTCCACATCGAGAGACCTAGTACTGAGACGCCCATTCGACCCCCTCCCAAAGGAGTACTCTGGAGATCATCTTACAACCCAAATGCTCGTGCTACCCAACACTATAGCATAGTTGAGGACTTAGTGCAGGCTCCGTCGGCTATGTCCGCTTTAGAAGTTCTCCAGAGCTGCCCCCCTTAGAGGAAGTCCTTGCTATCAGCCATCAGTGACATCGACCCGGCGAATTCGGATTTGATCACCTTTGATCTCGAGAGTCATGTCCCAAGACTGCCTCATCAGATTGCCTTCCTCATTCAAGTCATCATCAATTCGAAAATGATTCATCGTATGGTTATTGATGAAGGCGCGTCAACTTGCATCATGTCTGTTGCTTGTTGGAAAGCGATTGGGTCTTCGACCTTGAGCCAGTCTCCCACGACACAGGAAGCCTTTGACGGGAGAGAATCTCGCCCCTATGGTATCCTTCAATGATTGCCAATTACTTTGGAAGGGAAAACCGTTGAAGTGGAAGTTGAGGTCGTTGACACAAATATTACTTACAACCTCCTTCTGGGCTGGAGCTGGACATATGCCATGCATGCCATGGCTTCGTCCTTCTTCCATGTCATTCGTTTCCCTCACCAGGGGAAAATTGTCATGGTAGACCAGCTCTCCTTCTTCGCTTCTTCTTCTGAAGGCAATGTGCCTTTCGTGGAGCATACCTCCATCCCCTTCGAGAGTGTGGGAGCCGGACTCTTCAAAGGTCTCGCCCTCATGGGTGTTTTTTCACTCCCACCTCCAAACCTCGCCTCTATCAGTATCATTATAGTTCGTTATGATCCTTGGGTCCTCCCCCTAATTGACCAGATAGAATCGTGGGGTGAGGAGATGCCGTTGAGTCCCGCCGAGCTCAAATACATCGAAATTGCTGCTGTATCGGTTCCTCCTGCTGAATCCGCTTCTTTAAGCAGAGCTCTTGACTCATATGACTATTCCCCTTGGCTTGGAGAATGTGCCTCCTTGGATCCATTAAAGGAAATATTTCCTTCTAACGAAGCCATCATAGAGACCATGTCTCTCGAGGAACCTCCATGGTTTAATCTTCATCACCGTTCCTCGTTTCTCCCTACACTTCGGGAAACGTTGGCTTGTCTCGAGCGGTTTTCTCCATGTCTCTCGAGGAACCTCCATGGTTCAATCTTCATCACCGTTCCTCGTTTCTCCCTACACTTCGCGAAATGTTGGCTTGTCTCGAGCGGTTTGCTCCATGTCTCCCTTCACAACCTCTTCAGACACCTATTCAGGTCTATCAAGTGTCTTCTGAAGGGAATTTGGGGAACATTATGCAGACTCAACCTATCGACATCTCTGTCAAACCATGGATTGTCGAGCACAATTACATAGGAGTCACTTGCACTCCTGAGGAAATTCAAATCTATATACCTCTTTTTCACGAGTTCCGTGACGTCTTTGCATGGTCTTATGAAGAGATGCCCGCCATTGGTTCAAGCATCATAGTGCATGAGATACCTACGTATCCAGGAGTTAAACCTGTTCGTCACCGTTTACGCCCTGTGCACCCCCGGAAGGCTGTAGCAATCAAACCGGAAGTTGAAAAGCTTCTTAAAGCTGGCTTCATTTACCCCATCCCACTCATAGATTGGGTTTCTAACATTGTCCCTGTGGATAAAAAGCAGGGTACTATTCGCGTCTGTGTCGATTATCGTGATATTAATCGAGCCTGCCCAAAAGATAACTACCCCACACCTTTCATTGACCAGCTCATTGATGAGTGTGCTGGGAGTGAGATATATTTGTTTATGGATGGCTTTTTTGGATATAACCAGATTAATATTGCGCCTACCGATCAACACAAGACAGCCTTTATCTGTCAGTGGGGTACTTTCGCTTATAAAAATCTCCCTTTCGGTCTCAAGAATGCCGGTGCCACTTTCCAACGTGCGATGTCTTACGCCTTTCATGATATCCGACACATCATGCAACCTTACCTGGATGACCTTCCCACTCATTCAGCTAAACGCCAAGACCATCCGTCGCATCTCCGCGAAATTTTTCTCCGCTGTCGACACTACAATATTCGACTTAATCCACATAAGTGGGTCTTCTGCATGGAATCTGGCCAACTTCTCGGGTTTATCATCTCCATAGAGGGAATCCGCTTGGATCCCCCTAAATTCGAGGCCATTTTGAATCTTCCTCCCCTTGCTTCTTTGCGGAAACTGCAGAGCTTGCAGGGTAAAGCAAACTTTTTACGATGATTCATCCCGAATTATGCCGAGGTGGCAAAAGGTTTCACGCGGTTAGTCAAGTGTGACACCCCGTTTCGATGGGATGCCATAGCTCAAGAGTCTTTTGAACATCTTAAAACTCTTCTGGTTTCCGCCCCTTTGTTACGGCCTCCAAATTACCATCGCGATTACACGTTGTATCTGGCCACTGCTGATACCACCATCGGCATGGTTCTTGTTCAGGATGACGATGATGGCACTGAACATGTTATTTATTACCTTAGCCGCAACTTGTTAAACACAAAATCTCGATATGCTTATTTTGAGAAGTTGGCACTAGCCATTGTTTGCGTTGTTCAACGCTTCCGTCATTACATCTTGTTGTGTACCATGACAGTGATCTCTGATTGCAACCCAATGACCTACATTTTGTCACGTCAGTTGCTGGGGGGCAAATAGTCGAAGTGGATAGTCATCCTCCAAGAGTTTGACTTGGAATTTACTGCTGCCAAGTCTAAGAAATCACTTGTCTTCGTTGAACTGTTATGTTCTTTGCCATCTACTACTGCCTCCTCTCAGTTAGAGGATTCCATTTCGGACGAAACTCTCTTCCTCATCAGCACCCTCGATCCTTGGTACGGGGATATTATTGTCTACTTGCAGACGTCCTCCTTCCATCCCAAGACATCTAAGGATGCTCGCCGACAGATCCGACATCAAGCCCAACCATATCGCATCGTTGGGGACACCTTGTACCGTCTTGGCATTGATTCTATTCTTCGTCGCTACTTGACTCTCGAAGAAGCAGAGAGAGTTTTAAATGACTGCCACTCTAGTGCTTGTGGTAGTCACATGTCTGGATATCCACCGCACAAAAAATCCTCCGTGCTGGCTACTTTTGGCCCTCCATTTTCAAAAATTTCATTCTTGTCGTTTGTTCATGTCATGAGTTCCAAATTTACCAACAAAAGATGCGTGCACCCCCTGCTCCACTGCACCCCGTTGTAACCGTCGGTCCTTTTGCGAAATGGGGCATTGATTATATGACCTGTAACCCTTGCTCGGCCGGGGGGCATGGGTACATCATCGTTGCTGTTGATTATTTCACGAAATGGGCCGAGGCAATACCTACATTGTCTGAAGACAGTCACACCACGGCACAGTTTTTGTTCAACCATGTTATCTCATGGTTCGAAGTCCCCCAAGCCATCGTCACTAATCATGGAAAGCATTTTCAGAATCACATGATGACCGAGTTAACAACCCAGTTGGGTCTACGACATGATAGTTCAACCCCATACTATCCTCAGGCAAACGGTCAAGTGGAAGCCGTGAACAAGGTTTTGGTCATGATGCTTCAATGAACTATTGGCATGCATAAGTCCAATTGGAATTTTATGTTGTTCTCTGCTTTGTGGGCCTACCACACCTCCGTGAAGGACACCACCGGTTTCACTCCCTTTCAGTTGGTTTACGGACTGGAGGCCACCCTTCCTATTGAGTGTGAGATTCCTTCATTAAAGATAGCCGTCGAATTTCTCCCTGATACTTCTCCAGTAGAAGAGCGCCTTCTTTACTTAGAGCGGCTGGACGAGACTTGTCATCTAGCCTCCTTAGCTATTGAAGCACAGAAGAACTGAGTGAAAACTCACTTCGACAATACCGTTCATCCACGCTCTTTCATCGAGGGAGACTTAGTACTGCTCTATGATCAAGCTAATGATATGCTGGTGGTAGGAAAATTCGAGCCTATGTGGCACGGGCCCTATATTGTGAAAAGTGTTTTACAAAAAGGGGCCTACGAGCTTATTTATTACGAAGGGAATCCCCTGGATAAGCCCCGAAATGGGCTTTATTTGAAAAAATACTATGCATGAGTCCAGGCACTCCCTTTTTTGTATATACGTGTGCTTTCAGCAAGTGTGTTGTGTGTGCATGTTTTCATGTTTTTGTCTTGGTGTGTCGGCATGATTGCCGCTTATTGTGTTTTTTGCTTCTTGGACAGATGTCTAGATCACCTTATGTTGGTTTCGCTGATGGTGCCTCCTGCAGTACGCGCAACTTGTCATCTGCAGCATGGGTGATCTACGATCCTCATGGTGAGTTAGTAGACATTCAAGGAATTTGTCTAGGTTGTACAATGAACAATGTCACTGAATATAGTGTTGTGATTGAATTATTAGCTGAGGCGATTAACCTCGGCATTCGAACATTGGTTGTGAACTTGGACTCTCAGCTTGTCGTCCACCAACTCAACGGGTGTTATTCCGTCAAAGATCATCAGATCTTAAGGTTGTATTTACGTGTTAAGTTGTTAGAAAGGGATTTTTATTTCATTACTTATCAACATATTCCAAGATGACTTAATACGTTAACCGATGCATTAGCTAATTATGTGTTGGACAGGCATTTGCATAACATATAATTCAACATAACACAAGAAGCATAAAGTACAATAAACCATAAAACATATGTATATATATATATATATGTCTGTGTGTCCAAAATGTTTGCACCTCGTGCATCATCAAAAAATAATACATGTTTGTTTGAATACATCCGGAGAGAACATGTCTCTCAAAAAATATGCATAGAAAAGAAAAAGCCTAGACATCTAGTCTCGGTGGTGCTCATGGTAGCATGTCACCGCTCGCACTAAATGTCTCAGGAGTCGGTGGATGCGAGTAGGCACCCCCACTGTGTGCCTCTGGTACGCTAGCGGGACATCCGCTAGCCGAGCATAATCTGGAATCCCTCGAGTTATAGCCTCGAGGTTCTGAATAAGCTCTCCTCTGTCACTGCCCTTCTCCCGAGGATCCGCTCGTGCTGCTGCTGCTACTGGGTGTCTCCTCACAATGGGAGACATGCCAGCCAGATGCTTTGGGCCAACATCTGCATATGCATATAAAGGTCATTAGGAAAAGCATGTAATAACCAAAAAAAAAATCATAAAAAGACAAAATAAAAAATTAGATCATACCAATCTCCTTGTCCCAGTCCTCTCCCTCCAACAGAAGGAGGTCAGGTTCCCTGGTGAAGTCTGTCCCCACATATGGCCAGTCCTCCACCACAATCAGTTGGCGGCGAAGCCACCCGAAAAACCCAGGTCTGAAAGACATCTGCTGACCGCCACCACCCCTCGGCATCAATGCCGCCCATTGAGCCATCCTCGACTCTCGAGGTGCTGGGTCAGGAACAAAGGCCCCTTGGCCCTAGAAGCTTGGCATGCGTTCCAAGAAGAACGTCACCAAGATAGAGCCATATCCGAACTGTTGCAGCTTGCCCTGCTTGGCCTTGGTCAGCTGCCTCTTCATATTGGTCATCACTGCTGACGCCTAATTGAAGACTGTCGGACTAAGGCACTCTGTCGCCAGGATCAGATGGTTCTTCGTAGCTTCGTAGGGCGCCTGTGCCCCCGCATCTCGTGTGATGGTAAACAGCAATGCTCACAGGGTCAAATCTGGGACGGTGGGGATATCCACCTTCGAGTTGCCCGACCCGTATCTTGCATCTGGGCAAACTGGGGCCTTCACCTCCTCCATATTCTCTCCAGATGGTTTGCTACTGGTCAATCGAGGCACTGGCCCCCGTCGTGACAATCCAGTGAGGAAGTAGACATGAGATACGCCTAACTCCAACACTTGGTCCCGTATGCGGAACACTTGTTCCTGTACGTCCCACAAGTCGATCAAATACTGTAAGAGCTCTGGCTGAGCTCGTAAATAGGACAGCAGGAAAAATTTCTTGAGCCCACATGCTCTAAGAGCCTCCATGTAGTCCTCCTCTGCTAAGGCTAATGTGTCCACTTGGTCATTTTCTCGTTCTTTCCACACGATCACCATTTTCGCGTATTTCCCTACAAACACAAGCCGAAAACAATGAATTAGATCCTTGTATAACTTGAAAATGCAGGAAACTTGGTTTAAATTTGTAAAAAGAGCTTCTGCGTAAATCACATCAAAAAGATCATTGTCGACGCATTTCGAACCAACCAGTGTGGTTCATCGTTAGGACGAGTTGAAGAAACAGATCTGGCCTAGCAGTTTAAATAGATTGAGTAGAGACTCCAACGGCTACATAACGGTTATATTTGACTTTGGACCTAGGTCATAATTATATTAATAAAATTAATCTAATTATTATTTTTATAATATTAAGTTAATAATATAATATTTTAATTCCTTGAGATAAGAGAAATTAGGTTATATTAATAAATATAATCTAATTATTAATTTTTATAACATTAAGTAATAATATAATATTTTAATTAGGTATGATTAATATATGAGCTGATATTATTAAAGGAAATTTATTTGTTTAAATAAATTAATGGTTATTAAAAATTTTTTACTATTGCATTAATAATTTTGAAAGAATAATTTAAGTTATATATATTATTAAATCTAGTCCTATTTTATAATACTAAGATAATAATATTATATTTCTAGAGATAAGAGATATTAGGAATAAAAATAAATGAGCGAATATTAAAAGAATTTTATTTGCTTGAATAACATAATATTAATGGTTATTTAAAAATCACTTTTAAATTATTATTGCTTGAAATACTTCTTTAGAAAGAATAATTTTAAGTTATATAAGTAATTATATATTCTTCTTAAGTTATTATTATATATGTTTTATTTAAAAATTATTAAAATTTTAATTTATTTCAAGATATACTATATATCTATATAAGCTATCATTATACTACTTAAACTAGATCCAATAATACATCATAATTTAGATATACTAATCAAACTAACCTAATGAATTAAATAATAAACTACTAAAACCGGAAAAGGACCTATATCAGGGAAAAAATAAATTCGATTAATACCTAAAACGAAAAAAGTCACCAATAGATACTGGAGGAATCCAATAAAAAGAGAAGAACACAACGATGCCAACGAAAAATATACTCGAAAAGACTAAACCAAACACACACAGGTAAAGCACCTAGGATGACCAGAGGGGCGGGGAGGGGGCGCGGGGGGGAAAAAACCCTAAGACGACAAGGCAGAGATCCAACTTCTACTTACCTTCCAACCATCATCTCTGTTGAGATTGATGGGTCTTCGTTCAATTTCAATAGCTTCCCTTAACTTGCGATGATGGTACTGATCTACCCTTGCAATGACTTTGGCCTCCTCTATGCAGACATGATGCTTAATCTTGTCTGCATGCTCTACTAAAGCTGAGGACTTAGTTCTTCCATGCCTCAGGTCTGCTGCATGCTCACAAATTCTCTGGTGGATGGAGCGCCCTGTTTCCCCTATATAGGGTGTCCCACAAGAGCAAGGAATCAAATAAACACCCTTCATGTCTTTGGGGTTAACAGGATCCTTCACAGACCGAAGGGAATTACGAATGGTTTTGAGGGGCCTGAAGGTTGAGGGAATATCAAACTTTCTAAGGATCCGAGCAATCCTATCCATGGTCCCTTCGATATAAGGAAGATGGACACCTGGATGACGCTCCTTAGGCTCTTTCTTAATAAACGCTTTTTTGGAAGCTGTAAGGAAAGCCTTCCGACCAAGGTGCCTACTATATCCGTTATCCACAAAGACATCAAGGAGGTGGGTTCTCTCTCTATCCAGGCTTTCATTATCCAAAATCCTGAGGGCACGCGTAGCCAAGGTGTTAAGAACACCCATCTTCTGAGCAGGGAAATGATGGGAATCAGCGTGAAGATACTGCTCTGTGTGCGTCTTCTTACGGAACACTACGTGGGAGAGAGAGCCGTCCTTCTTCCTAGAAATGAGAATATCCAGGAAAGGGAGGCTGCCATTAACTTCCTTTTCCATGGTGAACTTAATAGCTAAGGACTGGCTGTTGAGGTGATCCAGGAAACGATCCAGCTCCTCATGGCCATGGGGCCAGATGACATTAGTGTCATCTACATATCTTTTCCACAGCTTCGGAAGGAGACGGGCCGAGGCAAGAGCCTTGGCTTCGAAATCTTCCATAAAAATATTCGCTACGATCGGGGAGAGGGGGGAACCCATGGAAACACCACAGGTTTGCTCGAAGAACTCCCCTTCGAAACAGAAGAATGTGGATGTGAGACATACCTCAACCAGATGCGCGGTGTCCGGATCTGTTAGGCGATATATTACTTCCATGGCCTCTTTAATAGGAATGCACGTGTACAAGGAGACCACATCGAAGCTGACAAGAATGTCCTCGGGGTCCAGCCTAATATCCTTGAGATCCATGATGAAGGAAGCAGAGTCCTTCACGAAGGACTCCGTGCGGCCAACAAGAGGCTTCAGCTTAAGAGCCAGAAACTTGGCTAGAAGGTAGGTTGGACCCCCGATGGTGTTGACAATAGGCCTCGGAGGGACCCCTTCCTTGTGAATTTTAGGCACCCCATATATTCTAGGAGCGATGGGATTGCTCTCAATGAGCTTACGGGATAGGGCACCCACCGAGCTGCTAGACTTGATAGCGTGAGCCACTGTCTTAGAGATTTTCTTTAGAGGATTCTTGGCAAGTTTTTTGTAACTGCCACTGTTGTGAAGATGATCTAACATCTTCTTACGGTAGTCATCTTTGTTGAGGATGACCGTAGCCCCTCCTTTGTCCGCTTTAAGGACCACAATATCTTCATTCTGATTTAAGGACTTTAAGGCATCGAACTCCTCTTTACAGAGGTTCCTTCGAGGAGGTTTAGCCTTCCTAAGAACCACAGCACAATCTTGTCTAATGGTGTCCTTAATATTATCAGGCAGATCTCTAATTCCATGCTCCACGTCACAAATAATGTCATCTACGGGGATTTTTCTAGGGGCAAGGGCAAAGTTTAAGCCCTTGCTTAAAAGACCAAAGACGGACGGGGAAAAGGAATAGCTTGAAAGGTTAACAACCTTACTATTCCGCGAAGACGAGGGAAGAGGGACCTTTTTGCCGAGGTCCTCATGCCCATTAATACTGTCAGGACCTTCATTGCCATCCGTACTCATAATAGAATCGCCTACATTATCCTCGATAATACTAAGATTATTAATGCTATTACTAGGAATCATATTATCTATCTCGTTATTAATGTTGTTGTTAGATTCATTATTATTAGGAGTCTTATTATCATTATCTATCTCTTTAATAATGTAATTGTATGACTCATTATTATTATTGTGAGAATTATTAACTTTATTATTATAAATACTATTAGCCTCCTTATTATTAAGAGTCTTATCATCTTTATCCATCCCTTTATTAATGTTTTGTAATGACTCTTCATTATTCTTAGAATCTTGTTTATTAATGTTTCGGTATGACTCTTCATTATTCTTAGAATCTTGTGAATTATTAACTTTATTATTATAAATACTATTATTATAGGTATTATATAGATTATCGATACTATTCTTATTATCATTACCGTTATTAATATATGATTTGATCTTATTAGTAATATTATCATTATCATTATATACGCCTTTCATAATAATATCCAAATTTAAGTTATTGCTATTGTTGTTCTTATTATTGCTAACGATATTACTGATTTTTATATTGGCACTTAAAAGATTACCTAGATTATGACCTTGACAAACACTTAGGGAATCCTTGAGGACGCAGCTATTACTGCTATCCAACCGGTTGATGAATCCGCGACTTATCATCTTGCCCTCTTTGGTAATACCTTCTTTAATGTGATTTACGCAGAAGCTCTTTTTACAATTATGATGGATCACAGAAGCCTCAATTCTACAATTGGTTTAAATTTGTCAAAAATTCGCCAAAAAACCCGTGCCGCCGTTGGCGCGACTGTTTCTAAAACAGTCGTGCCCATGGGTGTGTGCCCTTTGGGAAAGTTGCCCCATTGGCGCGAGTTCGTGCCCGAAACCCGCGCCAATGGGCGCAACACTTAAATTTGAAATCCTCCCTATAGGGGATGAAAAATAAATTTAAAACAAATTTCAAACGGATAGAAATGGAGTAAAGGACGAGACCTCTTACCTGACACTGACGGCGCTTCGAATGGTCAATTGGATTTGTCACAATCATCGATTGAAGATCGCACACCAAAAGCCCTAATGTCGCTCTCCAAAGGTAAAAAGTGAAAAGTAATTTTTTGTTTTACCATTTTCACCATTTTATAACTTTTTGACCCTTAAATAGGTTTTAAAAGTCATTTGATGAATATTTTTATGAATATTTGTGTCGAAAATGGATTTTACGCCCGTTTCTTGTGCAGCAACAGGTTTTTGTGTAGCTTAGGCGGTGAAACGAGTTGTATTTTATACTTTTTCGGACTCGTAAATACACGAAAAAGTCACTTTGGAGTCACCTTTTTGCTCTTTTTTGACTCTCTAAACGTGAAAATAATGTCGAGTTGGTCCTCTCGACTCGTTAAACAGAAATGAGAGGCAGTCGTCTTTAAACCCTTTTCTGACTGTTTAAAAACGAAAAGATTATCGGACCCTTGTCGTTTCCGGTTCGTTAACGGTCACGAAGTGACGTGGTTTTGATCGCTATTTTACTTTTTCAGATCGAAATCACTACTTATGAAAAGCACTCCTCGGTCGTAATGATGGGCGGTTCTTTAGAGCATTGTTTTATACTTTTTCGGGCTTGAGAGACACAACTTTACGAAAAAGGACACCCCTGGAATTTACTTTTCCGTTGTCTTTTCAAACTCTCTAAACATGAAAAGACACCGAGTTCTTCCTTTGTCAGACTCGTTAAAACTTAATGACATCGGATTCCGTCGAAATGACGCGTCTCAAGCATATGCTATCCCCATCAAGCTTTTCATCCAAAAATAACCGGGGTACTCGCCAGAAATGGTGGGGAATAAAGGAACCACAATTATCGTCGTGTCGGCAATATGTCGCTCTTGAACATGGCACTTGTCTGCATTCGTGTCTAGGTGGGGGCATCTCATCTTGTTTTCACACTTGCCTCCATGGGTTTGGGTTATCCTGTTTGACCTCTCATCTGCTCATTGCCTTGTCACCATGACCCCTGATCATTTGATGTCAAATACTGCCAAATCCACTATCCTGCCGCCGATATGTTCAAGAGAGGTTGACCTCTACAGAATACTTAACCTCCCTCTGATACCTCACATAAAACATTTTATCCCTCTCTGTCTCGTGACGATGATGTGGGAAACATTATGGCCCACCTTTGATCAAGGTCACTTCCAGTCGACTTCAGCTCATTCTCTAGGAAGTTGGCTTAAAGACTCCCTTCAGGTACCTTGGAGCCTGCATGCCTCAATGGCAGGTTCTTCGTGTTCAACACGAGGTTTTCATAATTGGCCTCCGATCGGATGATTCTATAGGTGTTCGACACCGACTCACTAATTCGCACGCCGTGCATTGTACCTATAGCACCTTGAGGACCATTCTCATTATTGATGGTACCTCTCGCGTCTGTTAACATTTTCATCATTGACTGGTAATCAGACGATGTTCCTGCATGTTTTACTTCAACTCCCATATTCACATGCTTGAACTTGTACTTTTTTCGGACAGAGATGGAGCGCAAGACCCTGGGTTTTTTCTGTTGAGATCCAAGTTGCATTTTGTGGATTATTATAATCATTACATGGCTCATTTACTGGATGGCTGTGACCATGCCTGAGTCTATTCATCGATCCTCGCTGGATGGCTGCGCCCATACCACATACATCATGTACTTGAGATATCAGTTGTACTCCGTGAAGGTTCTCCAGCGACCGTGTTTTCAGTCGACCATGTTCTTGTAAAGCATTTCACCCCTCTCTCTCTCGGGCTCCATGCTTTAGGGGGCATCTGTTACACAGTATTTTGTCACCATCCCTGTTACCCCTTCTCCCGCACATTGTAGGACCTGTGAGAAGTGACATAACCTGAAAACACCTGCATTGTATCCCCTTGAGTATGTACGTCATATGCCCTGAAGACACCTTCTGCAAAATACCCATAAAAATAGCCCTTTTTCCATTGGCGTTGTTATATAGTGTATCACTCACGCCAATGGGGGAAATCCTCCAAAGAGGGTGCGCCAGCTGGCGCTCTGTCTCATAGTGGCAATAGCGCCAACCCAGTTGGGTAAAGTTTTTAACAAACCAACTTGCGAAGGTTCCTTCTAACCTATTCATGAACTGATTCCAGTTTGAGTTAGTTCAGTTGGGCTTCGAATCTCTATGGAAGGGAAGTAGTTCTCCACCTTTCATGGAAGCTTCCTAATGATAAGGACAATCGCATGAATCTTGTGGATGATCTTATCTCCTTATCCTATCTCTATATAAGCATGTCCCTTTGCCTTTGACAAGCTAGTTAGTAATTCTACTCTTCAAGCACCAAATTCTAAGTCCCAAAGTCTAAGAATTGCTAAGCTCATGTTACAAGAGGCCTTGTTCATCCCCATAAGGCTACATCTTTAATGAGGAGATCTTTGTCCAAGTAACCAAGGAGAGAGAGGCTTGTTCCCCATCCCATGCAAGCTTTGCAAGGCATGTGTTGTTGATCACCCGGCCAAACGAGGATTTGACGTCAGAACTTGGTTGTATTCTCTTTTGTTTATCAATAATAATTGAAGACTATCATTATGGTTCCACTCTCATTTTCTTTATAATGATGTTTGAGTTGTATCCTTTCTGACTGATACATAGTTGCATTTCTTGGATTTTATGCTTGTATTTGTGTTGTTCTTTGCATGTACAGGTGTCTGTTCACAAGGATTGTGAGTGATCCGGATTTAAATAGGAACGCAATAGATTACAGAGATAACCATAAATACAGAGATGAGATAACCTTAAACAAAGAGATGCAGTGGAAATAATACTTCATTTCATTAATGGAAAATACTGAAATATGCTTACAACCAGAAATGGAAATAAACCAGCTAGGGCGATGGCAGCTTATCTCTGAGAAGAGATGTGTGGCTACTGCCTCTGAACTATGTTACAATGAGGCTCGAAGGCCTATTTATTGTTGAGAAACAATGGAAAAACACTTCACATTCCAAAACCTAACCCTGGAAGATGAAACGCCAAATTGTGGGCCCCGTTTTTGGGTAAGTTGGTACATCAACTTCCCGGGGTCACGAAT
>APFE030577349.1:450478-464505 GCA_000404065.3 Pinus taeda | reverse complement strand
TTCCATGGACCCATGTTGCCCCCGGATTCCCCAAAAAACGTCGTTTAGGGCCTCAAAACGGCTCCGGAAGTTCACGACCCAAAAAACTGCTAAAAATAGTAAACTGTGCTACAATTTAGGAAACTGAAAAAGCTGAAAGAGATAATTGTGGGGGTCCAAATGGGATAGGTGGGTGGCCACCAACATCCACCTGGATCATGAGGATTGTGACCAGCTGAAGCGAAAGAACGGGAGTGACGACTCTTCTACAAATACTAGCGTTGGATTCGAGGTAGGCCCTCATCATCGGTCTTTACTTTGCAATTAGGAACCTACGTGTTAGCATTGTTTGATTGTTGCTAGACCCCATTTAGGCTAGTGGGATCGCCTTTGTCCGCAGAGGGGATTTACCTCCACAACACCTAGTGCAGAGGGTGCGATGCATCTCACCTACTCATTGTAAAGGGTGCAATGCATACTGGAAAGCCCTTCTGTAGGGTGCGATGGGCAAGAATGGACAAAGGGCAAAGACAATTTTTGAGGTGGAGGATCGTGGAATCTTCCAAAAACTTCTCCTCTAACACTTGCTTCTCTGAATTCGTCTAGGGATGAGTAAGAGATCACCAATCTCCAAGTGGAATCAAGAATTATCGGAGAGAGGACACTAATCAAAATCCTAGAAGCTGAGTCACCCCCCTACAATCATCTATATATGGATCCCTCATCACAGAGATCCAGAGGCTGGAATCTTGTATCTTGTAAGAAAGTGTTGTTGGTTTCCTGGTGCAACATCATAGTGTTGGGTGATCTAAGCTTTACATGAGGTGAAGAAGGGCTTTCATGCTGGAGGATGATGCTGGGTCAGAAAAATTTGTTGTAATCCTCTTTGCTATTCTTGATATTAATAAATATATTCAAGTTTTCCTCCACATTCTTGTATGTTTGATGATATATGCATTTGTGTGGTCAATACATATCTAGTCCTGTATTTCTTGGGATTGTAGATCTATGTTCTTCGATAGTATTATGCTGATTTGATTCCACATGTGCTCTTTGAAGCTGGGTAGACGAAGAAGAAGCGACAAATATCTATCAGAAAGGAGAGGAATCAAGCAAGGAACCAAGCGCAAGACTGAGGTTGGTGTCCTTTGTTCCCCTCTTATCTACTTCTCATAAAGGAAAGTGAAATTAGTTTTAGTTTGTTTGTTTCTAAGATAGCTACTAGTCTTAGTGGGACTAGCAGCTTTGAGTGGACACTAGATTTCCCGATAACATTATCAAATCATTAAAAATATTCATAGTTACAACACATCATATATCCATTCTTATAACCAACATATAACTAGAATATTAACCATGGAAAAATAACCATAGAATCCTCATAATAACAAGTACAAGTGCTTGTATACCATAATAGGAAAAAAACTCTTATTAACTTGTGCAAAAGCTAAATAAGTAAGGAACATCCACATACCACCCAACCATAGATTGGGCTGAACCAAATCTTTCTTTCATTCAATCACCCTTATGGCATATTCCAAGCATGAATGTAGGATCTCATGGGATAAACCAAGATATAATCATCCAGGGACTCCGGAGGTTAAACAACTTCCACCCGCAGGCTACCATGATCTCACCTAAAGTGGTCTCGAGATCACAAAACAACACAAAGCTTACATTTCTTCACCATACATTGAGTAATTTTCCTGTATCCACCCACTTGTGAAGGGATTCCCAGAGAAAACCATATCCACTCCCAATCCTTGGAAATTTTCCTGAGACAACCTCACATGGTTCTAAAACCTTCCAACGATCTAAAGATCAACCAAGAATGAATTCCATCACACCATGTTTTTTGAAAAAATGGAAAGGGAAGCCTAAAACCACTGTCAAACCAAGAAAAACCCATACTAATGACAACAAATGAACCAAATATATCTGTGCAAGTACCATGAATTCACAACTCATCTAGGAAATCACACATGCAACTTATTACCTGCAAAATATTCTTGTTGAATCTATTAATACGACCTTCTCCTTACTTTTCTTAACTTTCCTTTGGTTGTCCTTTTCCTTACTTTGATTTCCTTTGCTTTCATTTTCTTTCCTTTCCTTTCTTTCTTTCTCTCCCTCTTTCATCTCCCTCCCTCTCTCCAACCGATCCAAGCCAAAACTAACAAACAATTGTCAACTGATTCTCAAGTGCCTTTTTATTATTGATGTCTCCTTTTTGTTTCATTTTCATTTAATTTCCCTTGCATGAAAATTTTGTCTCTTCACCTTTGTTTTCTCCTATTTCCTTTTATTTCCATAATTAAATGCTAATTATTGCCTCTTTAGCTTTGCGAATCCCTTTGCCAATTTCCATAATCATAAATAAACTGCAGGTGATCCCCACTATGATGTTCGCTCACCCCTCAACTTGGAATATTTCTCCCATGACCTTGATGTTATTTTTATTTACATGGAAAATCAACTAATGGATGCTACAAACCCCTCCCCCTTGGGGGAATATTATCCTTGCTGTTTTATGACACATATGACCAGAAAAATGTTGAAAGAAAAACATATTGCCTATGGAGCTTTATAACATAGCTTGATGTAGTTTTTACAATGACAACTGCTGAAAGAAAACAACATACCACCTACAAAACTTTATATACCCAACTCAATGCGGTATTTACAATGATATACACATACATATACTTATACACAATTTATTGAGCAAACAAATAAACATATTTTCCATCAAGCTTTATCAACACAACTAGCCACAATATTTACAATAATATACACATATATACATATGCACATTGGTTTTAAGCATCAAATAAGAGGATATGACACCTGCCGCTATGAAAAGGGAATCCAAAGGCTCATACCTCCACCATCAAAGTGGTACAAGGGATTAAACTCCTTTCCAAGAATTCCAAAATCCATTGTTAAGATTTAATTTTGTCTGCAATGTCCAACACTACAATCCTTGTGCTACATGTTCTATCAATGAACATTGACCAACTCATTATTCTAAGGCATAATCCCAATGTGTTTTTGATTCCAATCAACAATTTTGTTGACCAAGGAAATGTATTCCTTGGCCTTCCCTTCTTTTCTTCCCAATCCCTCAGGAAATCTGGTCATCCCTTTCGTGTAGTCACTCACCTTCCAAGTCAGTCAACATACCCTTCTTTCCTTTCCATTCCCTCAGGAAATCCATCCTTTGACAAGGTTTCAGCACATCATAAGGTCCAAAAACCAAGACATATACCTACCTCAAAACCATCATGTCGGTCATATCATGATTATGGAAATGAATGGACACTATTTCGTACTAGAGTCCCATAGTGGCCCTACTTTTGAAGTTCTTTACTAGCATATTGTTGGATGCTCCAATTCCTTTTACTGCTACTTCTATTTCCCTTGTAGTTAGTTCCAACCACACAAACTTGGGCAATTCCATGATTTCCTATACGAAGAACATAATTTCCATTAGATAAATCATTGGTGGCGTATCAATAAGGCACACTTGCAATTCTTTTTACCTCCTGTCACAACAAGTCAAGCTAGCTCTTTGATTAAATCATCATCTATAAACATATCACATACGGTTAGCTTGAAACTCGATCATCATAAATCATAATCATATATCATGTGCACAACTAAAAACTAAAATAAAATTACGATACTTATCTTTCAAATTTTTCTTTTCTTCTATATTTGTTCTTTGTCCTTTCCATGTGCACATTGAATTGGTTGTGAAACCTGACAAGCACCTAGTGATTTCTCTTCTCTTTGATCACGTACACATACTGGATCAATTGACAAAATAAAAAAGAACCTAGTGCCTTCTCTTCAATTCCAAAGCAGAAATAGAATCTAGAGACTATATTGCCTCATCCCTCACTATCGATAATAAGGGCATCCAAATACTAAACCACCTCTACCCTCAATATCAACATCAGGGGCATCCATAGACTAAACCACCTCTAACCTCAATACAACAACTAAAGATTGGTCTCCTACCAAAGATGTCTAGTACTCCGGAAATAATAACTCAACCCATAGCCTCCATGGAACCTAAGTTCTTATAGTGCTCCAGAGAAGTTTTTTCCAATCCACAGTTATAGGGAACTCGAGAACCAATCCCATTCACAACACATACACATATAAAGTGTACAAGATACCACATAGACCTACACATGGTGTACAATTCCACACATACAGCTACACCTACTGTAGAACACAACACATACACCTACACTTAGTGTACGACACCACATATACACTTACACCTAATGTAAAATCACAACACATACACATGCACGTAGTACAATACAACGAATACACATGTGACAATATAACAATGACATAATATTAATGACATAGTACCACATGTACACAACACAACATGTTCAACATAGAAAAAATAGTAGTACTGCACATCAAAAGACCACATTGTCTCTGTGAGGAAACCTTGCCTCTAGTGTATTTCCCATGCCTTTCTATGTGTTTCCACAACCCAAGTCTTGTTTATGTGGATCTTTCCATTATCCATGGTTTTCCTAGCATGTCGTAAATCACACTTATTTCATTCCACTGATGTATCCTTCAACATCGCTTGTCTATAACATAAACAAAGGCACAATATAAGCACATAATATCAAAATCATATCCACATGATACTAACCTCATGGATCTTCCAGGGCTATTTTTCCCACTTGATTCCTCACAAACCATGAACCTTATGATTCCATTCACCTGCATAAAACAATCATTCTTCGAAAATAATGATCCCTGGTGACTTTATCGAAAAAGGGCATTCACAAATGAACATAGATACACACACACACACACACACATATAAACATTAGCATAATCATGATCACAACACAATTACTAGTGTTCATAAGATCAAGGTTAGGAGAACTCCCTTTATAAGTAAAAAACAATAAGAACAACAGTTCCCAGCATAGCCAAGGCATATAGAACCTCAAGTTGATTCACCTTACCTTTCGTGGTTACATTTTTTTATAGTTTTCCTCCCATTTTCCATTTACCCCAATGGACCCAACTAGTCTAACTGGTTATCATATTCTTGCATTCAACTGCCCTTATACATACCCTAGGGTTCATCTGGGTCTTACATTAGTTGTTGGGTTTCATTCAACTCTCCTAAATCTCCATTAACTTTCTTCTTCTTTCAACTAATTCCGAAGACCCTCAAAAATTAAAAGGAAAGAAGAAAAGAAAACCATGAAAACTAATAACAATGCAACACCACAAACAAAGTGACATGGTCATGAACCAAACAAGATCAAAACTATAAATCAAGTGACAAAAAATCACAAAACACTGAAAGAACAAAACTTTTAACAAGGACCATGACTCAACCCTCATGTTTCCCAATGCTTCAAAAGGAAAGCTCAAACTGAGCCTTCTTGAAGATTTCATGACCGTCTCTTTTTCCATCCAATTCCTTGCATCATACTACCATAAGCACAAAACTTTCAGTGCATAAAAAAATAAAACAATATACTATTTACCTTTCCCTATTGTACCCAACACATTTTCCTGCAATTGAACTCATGCACATACCATCTCCTTGGGGATTCCAATTCCCTTGAGGAATCCAACCATAACTAAAAACTAGTTATTATGTGTACATCTGATCAACTCTCTACCATGTAGACTCCTTGACCCCAAATTCCTTCCATGCACTTTACTTACTCTATTGCTTGGTCTCAGAGCATGAGCTTATTCTGTTGCAAGATGCATTGAGGCTCTGCCTCGAACTCTACAATTTCTTCCACTTCCACCTGTATGATGGATACCTGGTGACTTTCTTTCATGTTATCAATTGTTACATAGACCTAGAGAATACTCTGACCTACATCAAATTTCCCATGCCTCCTGCGCATTGCGATCTGAGGCCTTCCATGTATCCACTACACAATCTAATACAAATGGAAATCCTTCCTATGATGATATCCATAACGTGTTCAACGCCAGGATGGTTCTACATATTTAGACATCAAAATCATCCCAAATAATTTTCGCATCTACGATGCCTACGACACACTTAACACCTTCTCACTGGATGTTTTATTTCCTTTGAGATTGAAGGTAGATATCTTGCCTTTCATGTAATATTCTATAAAATATCCCTCTTCACTCCTCCTATAAGGGTGTTGGAAATAATGTTTATGATGTCTCTCAAAACCTGACCTAGAATGATCCATAAGCACTACCCCTCATATCAGGTGTATCCAAAGATATGTCACCTTTTACTGTATCATCCTTATCCAACCTCTGTCTTCTAAGAGACCTACTTCCATATGCCAAATTAGTCTTCTCCTCCTATCCATGACTGATCCCCATCTATCCATTCTTTTTCAAATGTAAAAGACCCTAAAGGATGATGGGCATTAACTTCTGCTTACTTTCCTTGAGATCTTGCAAGTGTTTCTCGTGTCTCAATCAACTTGTCATTGTCTTCCTTGCAACTTCTGATATTTTCCTTCGTAATCCTTAGTGTATAGTAGAGATTGAGAGAATACTCCCATCCTTGCTTCTAAAATAACCTTTCTTATTCCATTAAATTAACATTAAGCCTGTAAGAGGAGTCATGTGAACCATAGTCCACTACTATGTTGTTCATCTTTGATATTCTATTGTCCTATAACATAATATGTTAGATAAACCAAATAGAAGACATAATTGAAACCACACCTAAGTGTATCTTAGGGGAGGCTATCACATATACAAATGTTAGTCCATATTAGCATGATACATATTAACATCAAGAAATTAACCATCATGTAAGAAACCCCATGACAATAACCCTCATGCTGGGAGTGTTTTATATTTTTTCCACAACTTGTGACACACGTCGAGGGGTCATAGGGGAGGCGACAACCGCCCTTGTCGAGGGATTTTAGGGGGTTAGTAACCCCCCTGTACGGGTTCTAGGGGAGTGACCTGGGAAAATATTTTGGACCTTGTATTAGGTGGGTAGACCTACCTATGGTTTTGTGCATGGGTTTTGCACATGCTTTTGGGCATGATGGTATTTTGTAGATTTGGTCAAGAGACTTCGATTATGTTCTAATCAAGGGTTAATGGATTGGGTTTTATGAATGCTTCAACATGTATGTATATGTATTGTAACATTGAAAGGAATATAATGAAAAATTAATCTGGTATTCTCAGTTGTGGGATCTAAGGGAAATCTCTGTGTGATTTTTTTGTATTTCCATCATTGTTTATTTTCTGGTTTAAGAATTCATATGTAGGTAATTTCTACATAGGGTTAAAACCTACACCTTATGCAGACAAAAAAAATGCATATAATAAAAAAACTCTATCATGCATGAGTAACTGATGCATTTACATATGACCGCACTAATCAAATAGTATCTACCATGCATGTAAATACAACAACAATATAAAGGTAGGCATGCATAAAAAGTGATCCATATAAAAACCATTAACCATCATACCTGCATGCCAACATGTAATACATGTATGACAATATTCTTGTAACGTGAGGTCCAACGATGCAACATCACTTTGATACCACCTTGTAATGCCTCATCCCATACTTACCCACTTTTAGAAGCTGTCGAGTGTAAACATGAGCTGAGCTCTACTATGGAATCACCTAACCTCCATGTTCGAGTGATGGAAGTGGGGCCTAAAATCTAAAAACTCTCTAACATCCCTTAAGGACTACAACCACTTAGGCATTATAAAACCACTCCATGTGATCAAGCCTTTTGTTGGAACCTTTTCATAGACTTCACTCCATAACCACACCCTTTAAACACTTTTCATGTGGTTATGAGGCTATAACCACACTCATAAGCGTGATTCGATGCAGTCATGACCTAAATTCCCATGTTTTGTCCTAGTGGTTCGAAGATTGGAGCCACTTTTTAATATTAGCCTCCAAACCACTTCCCATATCTACCTATAGCTTTCTAGAAACATAAACAAAATGCTAACAATTCTAATCATTCATAACTTGAACAACAAATCCACTAGAACATGCATAGTACACCTTAGACATTTTGTCAAACATATGTTAAACATATAACTTACAAGTCATGAATTCATATCTAATCTTAAATATATGAAAATCATCTAAGAATCACCAAGAAGGTCTAATGGACTCTCAATTAGCGACAACAACACATGTTAGACCATGCATTGATCAACCATTCAAATACATATCAAATCATGAACAAGAGCCATAACTAGAGAACACCATAAAATAATGCTTATAACCAACATATAACTAGAATATTAACCATGATAAATAAACCTTATAATACACATAATAACAAGTAAAAATCCTCATATATCATAATAGGAAAATAACTCTTATTAACTTGTGGAAAATAAAACCAAGTCAAGGACTTCCATGTACCACCCTACCATAGATTGGGCTGAACCCCATCTTTCTTTTCCTCAATCACCCTTGTCCCATATTCTAAGCATGAATGTGGGATATCATGGGATAAACCAAGACATAATCAACCAGGGACTCCATAGGTTAAACAACCTTCACCTCAAGCTACAATGATCTCATCTAAACCTATCATGAGATCAAAAAACCAAACTAAGATTTGATGCCTCAAAATTCCTTCATCATTGATTAAGGAATTTTCTTGTCTCCACCCACTTGTTGAGGGCTTCCTAGATAAAATCATGTCCACTCCCAACTATTTGTAATTTTCCTGGGACCACCTCACCTCGTTCTAAAACCTTCTAACGATCCAAAGCTCAACAAAGTGTGAATCCCGTCACACCATGTTTATCCTGGAAATAACAAGGAAAGGTTGAATCCACTAACAAACTAGAAAAAACCAATGCTAGTGACAAAAAATGAACCAAATATACAAATTCATGTATCGTGCATTCACACCTTAGCTAAGAAATCACACATGCAACCTTTATCTACAGAATCTTCTCATTGAAGTTGTTGATCCAGCCTTCTCCTTGCTTTCCTTCATTGTCCTTTGTTTTTTCTTTTCCTTTATTTTCTTTCCTTTTCTTGCTTTCTATCCCTCTTGGCGCTCCCTCTCTCTCGCTAACTTACCCAAGCCAAAATTTACATAAAAGGTTTCAACTAATTCTCAAGTGGCCTTTTATTATTGATGTCTCATTTTTCATTCATTTTCCTTCATGTTTCCTCTAATTTCCCTTGCATGAAAATTTGTGTCTCTTCACCTTCCCTTTCTCCTATTTCCCTTTATTTCCATAATTAAATGTCAATTATTTCCTCTTTGCCTTTTCCAATTTCCATAGTCATAAATAAGCCACAGGTCATCCCCACTATGATGTTCATCCACCATTCAACTTGGAATACATGTCCCATGACATTGGTCTTATTTTCATTTACATGTAAAATCAAGCAGGGGATGTTATTGTTGGTCACACAATTTTCTTTCTTTCAACCCTATCTTTTTCCTAACTACACTACCTAAACCTTTGTTTTACAATTAAAAATAAATCTTTACATATGAGATTTGGTCTCTTTCCATGATTTTATTAAATATGGATATGTTGACGGTGTTGGACCCACCAACCTTTTAGGGGATCTCCCCAATAAGAAGTCCCAATTAGACCTCAGATCGTTTCATGTAGAAGTCCCAGTAGTGGGTTATACGTAATGCCTTGACTATAGTTTTACACAGATTCAAGTACGATGTCTTTGATGGTACGAAGGGTGTGACATATGTTGTAAGTCAAGGAAGGTGCATGAACGATCCTAACACATCGAAAGTGAGGTGAGTGTGCCCCTTGGAAACCTGTGATAGCACGACGTTAAGAAGGTAACATAGAGAAAAGATGCATCACGACATGGAAGGAAAGTTAGCTAGCAATCCAAAGTGATGGTTAAACCAAAAAAATATTTCAGAAAGATTTATATATACATATACAAAAATAGCTACACATGCATGTGTTAGCAAACAGATACATATATCATTTAGAGTACTAAAGATAGTTGAAATATAGTAAAACATCTGCATGAAATGTGCTGAGTCTTTTATATTAATAAGTGTAAGTTCTAGTCATACAATACATCCATTTCCAACCACTGGTTCCGATAGCAAAACGTTACATCCACAACTGCCTGCACCTCCAAAGAGATATACTAGCTCTGCGGAGTGGAGAAGACAAGGCCCATTACAATACTATCCAAGCTCTCTCTAATATACTCCTATCGGAAGCTTGGAAAACCAAAAGCCTTTACAATGACTTATGAGGGGCTATTTAGAGGAAAGGGTGGGGTGACCATTTACATTCCCCTTTATGACCATTCATCTACCCTCATGACTATTCAACTACTCTATGATTGTTACATTCAACTATCGACACTTGACCTTCCACTTGACAAGATGTTACATTACAATGCACATGTGCCCATGTGAGACCAAACTGGGTTGAGCAAGCCATGGAAGACATCATTGAAACTCAGACCATCATGGTGAGACAAACTCTTTGACATCCTTATGATGGTCAAAGGTGGTGAGTTGATGCCAAGCTTGGTCATCCATGATGGTTTCTGTGCACATTAACTTGTCAAAATACACGTATAACTCCAGTCAGCCTTGCTTCTTGTCTTTGCCTCAGTGAATGTGCCGAATAGGTGGGATCGCATGTGTCCACACAAAGACATGAATGTTGTTGCATTCCCTTGCATATGATAAAAAACACTACTCACCTTGTCTACTTCAGGCTAGGTACTGTGATGGATCAATTACTTTTATGGGTGTAGTTTCATCCATTTTTGCATGATGTGCCCCCTGTTGTACATGTTCCTACTGCAACTCATTATCTCGTATGTGCAGCTCTTGTTCGTCCTTGAGTTGTTGGATTCACACATGCCACTCCTTCTTTGTTCCTTTCTTTTCCTTCCCTCAATCTTTGTGTCATGTTTCCACCTCATAACCTCAATCTCTAAAGTTGCTTTTGTCATGAGTGGACCTCCTTTGAGCTTGCAACTTGGCTCTACCTCTATGTTGTCAACAACCTTCCACTTGCATTTTTAACATGTAGATTTTTTACCTTCAATGGCTATTGATGGTGCTGCTAGCTATGATTTTGTTGCCATTCCTCTTGATATACTTGTCCATGACCAACTTGATGTCTTCGTGGATAGGCAAGCTCATAGACAATTGATTGACCGCATCCCCAGTTGCACTCTTAACAGTGTCTTTGACTCTGCTCTCCTAGAATTCATTTTACCTATGTTTTTGGGAGCCTGATGAACACCTATTATTCCTTGAGACATAACAACATTCATGGAATGAAATCTGGTAGTCGAAAACCAAAAAGAACTTGAGGACTCACTTGCAACATACCTGTGTGATTGATCGAGAAGGTTGCACAAATTCTGCGAGGAGGTCGGGAGACTGACCGAAAAATCTATGCAAGGCACATTCAAAGCTCTGGGGAGGCTCACGGACTACTGGAACTATGCAATGCACATTCCAGCATGGCCTGTTGAGGACTGAAACTGTGCAATGCACAATTTTAGTCAGTAGTGACATGCAACCAACAAGCTACATTGAGCTGTTTCTAGGGCCAGTGGGACACTTCGTCCAAGAATTGCACAATTCAAGTTTGGAGGTCAATGCTGGGCCAAAATTGTGAAATTTATGGAGGGAATGTAGAGCCTTCACTTTCGGAAATGCACAGTGCTAGCCAGGTAAGGCACGCTCTAGGCCAAGGAAGCCCAAACCAGCTAATGGGTGACCGAAAACACGAGAAGTCATAATGCATGGTGAGGTGAGTCCAAATAAGAGTGAATGATCATACATGAAAACAACAAGTGCAAGATTTAGAAAATGGGAAAGCATGCATGTGTGTGAAGCAAGTCACTGCAACGACGACTGTCCGTGCAAAAACAGTGCCATGCATGCAACAACAGAGAGATGCGAACAAAAATTGAAATGGTGCTTCTACAAGCTAACATACATCAAAGAAATAGTAAGCACTCACTAAAATCAAGTAGAAAACACTCACAGAAATCAAAACACAAAAAACGATAGAAGCGCAACGCAAGACATGAAAAGTCGGCTTACCCCAAACCAACTGAGTTGAATGTGTCGATGACTCCTAGATGTAATGTGGCATGTAAGAACTGCAAGGTCAATGTGAGGAATGATCTCTGCAACACCTGGTTGATGAGTTTTGATAAAATTAAGGGTGTGATGTGCATACCACAAATCTAGGAAAAGCGATACTTGGAGGGAGGTTTCTGAAATAATCTTTGCATGTAAGCTTGAGCCACTAAAACTTGATCCAAATCGGATCCACAAAATAGTGTCAAGAACTTTGACTATATCGAGTTGAACAAATCTTTAATGAAATCCAAAACAACATCAAAAACCCCCTGAACTAGTGGCCATGGTTGTTGGCGTGAAACGACGAGGACCTCAGTCAAACCATGCTGACCGAGGCCCATGGAGACTACACAGGAGGCCAAAATAGCCCATGGGAGCCTCGGATCGGGAAAAGGAGGCGATTTTGATAATCGCGCATCGCTAGGTGAACAGGGCCGAAATGGGAAGCCTTAGGCACTCAGTCACGTTGGGAGCCAGAGGACCGCGGGCGGAAAAAGGTAAAAAGCGCCAATGTATGATGGTGGGACCCACGGCCTGGAGACCGGTGGTTTGATCGGGACGCCCTTAAACAGTAAGAGGTTTTGGAGAAAGCGGAGTGATCACAATCAGTGATCGACGCATGGCAGCAGAGGTGAGAGAAAAACCTCCATGACCACGCGTTAACAGTCGAGCAAGTTAAACACGCTTGACGTGCGTACAACGTTGGATTTGGAGGAGCCCAGATCAGAAGGCTAAGATTGCGCCCAATGGAAAGAAGTGGAATCGACAGGGAAATAAGCTATGATTTAAAAGAGATTTGAAATTCGTTGACCACCACGGTGGAGGAAGAGCATATTCGTGACATAACCGGAGGAATGAGGTGACGAAGCATGCTGGCACCAGTTAGATGGAGACACCTGGCAGTCCCTCAGTGTTCATGCTGACGCTTAACAGGGAACTCCAAGCACAACTACAGGAGGAGAATCAACGCAGGCGGGAGAGGAATCGAACAAGCATAGGATTGACTAGTTACAACCATGAACAGAGACAGTCAAAAAATAGAGGAGGATTTGGGAGAAGAATCTGAGTGACTAGAGAGACAGTGAACAATGAACCGTGAGAGGAGGACTGAACACAGAGAGTAGTAAAGACAAGCAGAGGAGACAGAGGGCCAAGTTGACCACAAGCAGCATGGAGCACCAAAGAGCTTGAAGATTCAATCCTTCCCATAGAGGGATTTCTCTGGATTGAGCATCACAGTTGGCTCTTTCCATTGTAGACCAAAGGTCACAGAGATAGTAGGAAGAAAAAGAGTCTGTGAACTCTGAGTGGCTTGGGGAATCCAAGAATCACCCTGCCAAGAAAAATTTGTTGTCAGGGGAACTCATATTGAGTCCCTGCATTGTAAATTCTTTGCTAATAAGACACAATAAAACCAGGCCACCACTGAAGCTGGACCGGAGATGTAGCCCTAGAGAATAGGGTGAACTCCTTATTAAAAAATTGTTTGTGTCTAATATTGGTTACTATATTTCTCTGTTGTCTTTCCATTTAAAATGTATTTGTATTGGAAATCTGATCGATCCGTTGTTTCAATAACACAGAACACACACACGAGCACATGAGTCTGTAATACCTTTTGTTTAATAAATCTTTAACTAAGTCACTCATAGGGTGATTATTAGATCAAGTGGTATCAGAGCTTTAGGCTGTAAGGTTAGAAAAGCTTGTGTCGGTTTAGCTGTGAATGATCACTAGATCAAAGCTCAAATTAGGAGAAGGAGAGTTGGTGGAAACTAATCCTGAAATTGGGAGATTCTATTCTCAGAAGACAATGTTAGAAGAAGGTTCTATAGGGCCAGACCCTCAATTCATAGAAAGTTTCCTAGCTATAAAGTCCATGGTAGAAGAAATGTATAGGGACTTTAGAAAGCA